>JASANG010001672.1:0-55000 GCA_030248215.1 Enoplolaimus lenunculus
TGTACTACTAAGTATCTAAGTTACTGTACAGAGAGTAAATTAGATGAATTTGTTAGCAGAACATTAGAGTAAATATAGAGTAAATTAGAGTAAATAACTAAGCAGAACATTAGAGTAAATATATTGGCAGAACATTAGAGTAAATTAGAGTAAATTACAACGAAAAAATATACAAATATACCGTACAAACTATATATAAAATATAGTCTAGGTAACATTAGGTAGTCTAGAGTGATGCATTAGAGTAAAATATACCCGTACAAACTATAGTCTAAAATTATTCTATAGACTAAATATATATTATTCTGTAACAATTAGAGTAAAATATATAGTGTTACATATAGAGTAAAATTAGAGTAAATATATGATTCTAGCTTTAGTCTAGAGTGAGAGTAAATAGTAGTGGATGTTACACTAAAAATATAGTGGTTTTTCCTGTTACATTAGTTTAGTGTACTGTGAATGTATCCTAGCGTTACATTAGCCTGGGTTTTTCTGATGGATGCACCAGAGTAAATTTAGAGAGTAAAATATATAGTGGTTATGCGAAAATATATTGATAGTGTGTGGCTTTGTAAAATATAGTGTGGGTTATGAATCTAGTAAATTATGGTTATCTTGGGTAACATTATGAATCTAATTATGTGAATCTGGGCAACTGTTTAGCTATACTAAAATATATGAATCTACTGTAGAATTTTCTAAATCTGTGAATCTGTGAATGTATTATGAAAATATAAATTATTTGGAAACAGAGTAAATCTCAAAAATTCCAAAATTCTCATTTGATGAAAAAACATTTCAATAAGGTTAGTTTAAAATTAAATTCTGAATTTTGCTCAATACTGGACCTATTATTACTGCCTTGATTATAATCGCGCTTGTGTACTACAAACAACGCATGGCCTAAAAAACTGTGTCAGAATCGAAGGATTAATATGGACGGACGGTGTATATTATATATACAGATAAAAAATAAGTTTTATTTAAAAATATTTAATTTACTTACCGTCGTTGTGTTGTTCTGAAATTTTTTTAAAATTTTTTGAAGATACGCAGGTCAATTTTGGGAAAATTTGGTTTTTAAGGTATCCTGAGACGTCATAAGTTCGTGATTATCGGCCAGTGGCCGAACCAGAAATTTTTTTTTGCCGGGGCGGGCGGCAAAAAACGAAAAACCGAAATGTTTATTTTTTTTAACCCATATCAGGTGCAATTTTTTTTTAAAAATAACAACAAGGTTGATCTCACAGGACGCCAAATTTTTGCCGGACGGTCTCGTGCACAGCTGGGGTTCGATTTGATAAATATGATTCTCAAAACCATAAAAAGTAACAAAAAATGAGTTTTTAACCATAAAAGTGTACTTCTGAAAGTAATGCCCTTGCTCTTGCTCGCAAAAAATATAATCAGTAGCGGACGCACCACGGCTGATAGTAACATGTTGTGCAATTTTCCATTTTAAGTGTCCATCTACAATATTTTGATATTTCAAAGTTTGATTTGAAGGCAAATGATTTTAACTCGGGGCTCCGCTTGTGTATTTTTTCATTTGCTGTTGGTTTTACAGGAATCCCAGGTCATAGCCAGGGGGTTCAGAAAGGTCAGCCCCCCCCCCCCCTTCGGGAAGCATTAATCCTCCAAAAAAGTTTGGAACTCCTGAGAGACTGGTGCAGAGTTCTCTGTAGAGACCAATTTGAGCTTGTGCCAAAATCTATTAGTACTGTAGGGGGGGCTGGGAGTCATTTGCATATCTCTGCCAATATATAAACTGAAGGATCAATTTCCAACTGGCAAAAGTATTACCATTTGTTCTAACAAGTCAAGTTTCTGGGTCACGAAGAACTACGAAGATGGGCAACCTCATCTTTCAATATCATAAATCTGACTGCTCACAGATATTTTTGATGTAATTATACAAATTTTATTTTGTTATCTTGAAAATATTCATTTGATTCAAAAAACAATTATACTGTCATCAGCACCGAGACAATTTGAAGGTTTTTCTTTTTTCAAAATGCACCCATGAGCCACATTTAAATATAGGGACGAGAGTTTCTGAGTTTTACTTAAATAATTAAAAATAAAAATTAATTTTCTTATGTTTTTTTGTATTTATAATATTTTCTATTAAGAAAATAACTGATGGTTTAGTACCGGTTTCCTCCGCATTTATATGTGACTTAGAATTTTGGCTAAGTTAAATAAAATGCTTAGCAATGTTTAGTGACTGTAGCCCGTTGCTTTAGCAAATGTTTAGTTAGGCGATTGTGTACGCGGTGGCGAAGGACATTAATGTCTGAATGGTTGGTGACGGTTTTTAACTCAAATAGCCACCGTGTAAGTATTATTCCTAGGTACTGCAACATAGAGTAAGTCTAGATGAATTTTTCGCATTGGATTTTAGCTATAAGTTCATTAGAATTTAGGTGAATTTCGGAAATTAGCTATACGGTGTAAATAGATTGAGATTGAGCGAAAAAAAAAAAAAAAAAAAAGTGTACCCACTTATTCTAAAAGATGTAGATTATATACTGCGCATGATAGATTGTGTTTTCGGTTTTGGACGAACATCAATCTTGTTCAATTTTGTAAATTCGACCATACCGGTTCATTTTTTTCTCGTCGCGGTGTGCCGAGCACTGCTGTCTGCCGATATCATGATATCTAGCCGGGTTTTCTAAAAGTCGATTTTCTAAGATCGAATCCTACTCGGGTTAAAATCGTTTAAGACTAGGTATTATACAGTTTTGATCTATTTGGTTGTCGTTTGGTCAAAAATTATTCGATTTTGAATCCATATTTGAGTTTTTATTACTTTCTGAATTATTTTGACGCCTAAATTTAAATTTTTCAAAAATTTATTTTTAGGTTTAGTTAATTATCGTCGGATTGTGAAATGCATCGAATGGTGTTTATTTTTGGACCTTGGAACTGAAAAATTGAATTCGAAAGTTCCAGTTTACGCGTGGAACCAGGGAGGTCATGAGAAGCTCAAATATGCAAAAATTAAAACGAACCATTTTTTGACAAATGCGGGCCGGGGAATAACGAAGAATCTCGTCCTAGCGAAGGTGACGAAGTTAGGTTTCCGCGACCAAATACGGTTCGCTACGGTCAATTAAATCTGATTTACAATTCGTGATGGCGCCGAATTTTTATATTTTCACTGTTAACTCGTAAAACTCTGAATAATTAATATATTTTGACGGTACACTGTCTTCTTGCTTTCTGGGAATTTATTTACTTTTTGAGTTGAAATAATGTATTTGTATTTGACCGTAGATATATAATGATAGTTAGAGTTTTTTAGATATAAACTAAGATTGTGCACACTGAATGGTTAGATAATTAATATAGTGTATGCACTTTGTAGATGAATAGATATAGGTGAATCTAAATATACTATATAGTGTACATTAGGTATATTTTATGAATTTGTCTATCTATTGTCTATATGACGTTTATATATCCTTCTGAATAAAAATTAAATGTGCATGGTGTAGTGCGCGTTAGGTGGTGTGTTGTGTATCATATTTGATTTGATCATGTTAGCTAAGTGTAAAGAAACGACATTTTTCTGCATATTATCATTATTCTCGTTGTATTTATATAAATATATTATTAAGTTTATCATATTCGAACATGTATGTTAACCGGACTAACTATAATCTCTCGTTCACCACTGCTGGGTATAACCGTAGAATGCTCACACAATATCGACCTCCGGCTTGAACTCTTCTGCCTAGATGATCGAGTGCTTCGCAACGCTCTGAGATCAGTTGTGCCATTGTTTACGTCTGGCAGAATTTTGATAAATTGCCTAGTAATTGTAAATAAGTGAACGAAACAATTAAATAATATGTTAGATAGATTGATAAATTAGAATTTTGGTGAATTTTAACTACCCAGTTTTGTTGATTCTGTGTTACATTGGGCTCCAGTCTAGGTGACGTCTGGCTTTAGTATATTTTGGAGAAAATTAGAATCGTGAATTTTGGTGATAGAACATTAGAGTAAAATATATTGGCAGAACATTAGAGTAAATTAATATTTTATTAAAGTATGAAATTAGTGTACAATATCTTTAAAAGAAAATTATGAGTGAATCTGTGAATTCCCTTGTCATACCTACCGGTAGTGGTTTCTGAATACCCTGCACATTAGATTAAAAAAAACATTAGAATTTTGGCAGAAAATATATTTGATAGTGAATCTGGGTTTTATGATTAAGTGAATCTACTGTGCTTATAAAAGAGAGTAAAATATTCTGTACAAAAATATAGTGTACAGCATTGTGTTACATTAGACAATTTGTGTTTAAACTGTTTCTGGGTTAAATGAATTTTATTTGGTGATAGTGTACATTAGTGAACATTTGTTTACATTTAAAATATGATAGTAAATGTCTAAAGTTAACTTTACAAACTTTTTAAATATATTTATTTTATTATAATGATTAAAATGAGTAAATGAAAATTTTGGTTGTGGTTGTTGCCATATTATACCAAATAAATGATTCATTAATTAGTGTTGTACCCAATTTGGAAATTAGTGGTTTGGGTGATCCTACTTGGTGAATGAGCATCTCACTTCTTATCTACTATTCAAAAATAATGTTTTTAGGTTGTCATAGCTAACTAGGTGCTGGGTAGGTACCTTAAAAATAAATTCTAAAAATTTAATTTAATGTGATATCTAGGTAAACTCATAAGCTATACATTCAAATATTTAAGATTAATTATTTTTAAGGGTGGAAATATGCAAATTCGAATTAATTTCGCATTTAACCCCTTTTTACATTGAATTTTGCCGAGGAGGCAACTCAGCGCAGTGTATATACGTTAAACAGTATATCGCATGTGTTTAACAATTGCAACACGTATACATAGTTTTAAATCACCACAAGACGCTAGCTCTTGGGTTAAGCTCATAGCTGAAAGTGGTGATGGCTTTCAGCGTTCGAATCCTGAACATAAAGTAAGTTCTAGGGGAAAGAGAAAATATTCATGTGAGGGGTTAAGTTGGACCTCTTTTAAAATAAAATATCAACTAATTTTATATATATATATATATATATATATATATATATATATATATATATATATATATATATATATATATATATATATATATATATATATATATATATATATATATATATATATATATATAAAGTAGTCAATATTTATTTTTAAAGAGGTCCAACTTAACCCTTTCTCGATATGAAGATTTCCCATTTCCCTGAGACCTACTTTTAGGTATTCGAACGCTCAGGTGACTGGAGGCTGGGAGGCGCAGTAATTATTACTAATTAGCTATAGAAGCTTGACGCTCGAGCCCGAGGGGGCTCTCACGTCTTGTGGTGATTTAGAACTATATATATGTGTTGCAATTGTCAAACACTGCGCGATATACTGTTTAACGTATATACACTGCGCCTAGTTGCCTGCAGGGGTACCAATGTGAGAAGGGGTTAAATGCGAATTAATTGGAATTTGCCGTGTTCGCCTAAAAATAATTTGATCTTGAATATTTTTGAATGCTTGCACTTCTCATGACTTTACCTGATCATTCCACATCTAAATTTGAATTTTAAAAAAATTTGTTTTTTGAGGTCCTGCCCGAGGCCTACACACCCTAGTTCCGCCTACTGAACAACCTAAAAACATTATTTTTTTGAATAGTGATCAAGTAAAATGCTACCAACTGCTGTAAATATAAGCCAAGTCGGGTAGCCAAGGGCCAGCTTAAATTTGCAAAATTGGTACAAAGACACTGATAATGAATCATTTTCTTTCATTATTAATTCGCAACAACCACAATGAACTCAAAATTTCGTTCTGAGTTTTAAATATTATTAGTGAAATAAATATATTTGAAAATTTTGGACAAAACTAAGATTGAAATTTTAGACTTCGATTAAACATCTGCTGGTCGGTTTAAATGTGAACAAATGTTTCATTGATGTGTCTCCTCAACAAATAAAACCGTTAACCGATTACAAAACAGTTTTAAAACACAAATTGCTTCAAAATTGTCAAGGGCAAAATATGTCTTACATATTTGTTTACAAAATTGTTTACTTCCAAGCAAGAATATGCTTTCTTTATAACGGCATGGTCAGTCGGTGGTGAAACCAGGAGGGAATGGCAATGTATCCAATCACAGACCCTGCCGTGCTGAAAATTTTGTAATGCTAATGGATCATCGGAAGCCCGCTTGTCTAGCTAAATAGGCGAAAAATTGACAAGGTTGCATCATGAATTCAAAATTTTTGCAGTTAATTCATGCTTAAAAATAAAATAATTTATTAGAAACATAAAAGGTATCTACTGCCGGCGACAAATGTTGTATCCGCCAATGTGATCAGCGTCTAGTACGGTTCCACGTGAAAAATACTGGAGCCAGAGCCGGACGTGGCCAAAATTTGTCGGAGCTGGAGCCGAAGGTTAAGCCGGAATCGAGACGAAACTAGGTAGTTAAAATGATGACGTTTAATTTGTTAATTTTATCAAATATCTGTAACGTGTTGTTAAATTGTTTGGTTTTACGCTTATTTTTTTACGAATTCTCGGCAATTCTTTCCTCAAAATTCTGCCAAACCGTAAAACGAAACACGCACAACTGATAAATATTGTAAAAACATTGCAAAATTTCGCTACCGATATTGCCGTGCCGGAACCTCCGGCAAAAATTTTACCGGAGCCGGAGGTCGATATTCTGCTGCAACCGGGGCCACAACCAGACCTGCGGTTATACCCAGGCGGCTAGTAAAACCAAGATTTGTCGTTTAACCCCAGACAACCGTTCGTGTTTCGGACCGGAATTGAAAGACGCCTGTGACATAAAATTTCAATCGAGTATATTTATTGTAAATACAACAAGAAATAATGATAATATGCAGAAAAAATGTCGTTTCTTACACTTCACTCACGTCAATTCAAAATCAAACGTGTATAAATTGCGCAGAACTCACACAGGCCACACATAACGCGCACTACACCATGCCGCAATGCACGTTTTAGAATTTTATTTCGGAAGGATATATAAACGTCATTGTCTGCAAGCCAGAATGAGATCGAGCGAGAATATTTATTTATCATTGGAATCAAACAAGTAGGTTAAAACCCAGGGCCAAATGTACACTTTATATCGTCCGTGTACAAATTTTTGCCAGTATAATATCCCCTATATCACCGATTGTATACGTCCCTGCAAAAATCATGCACTACCTGTATTAATACTATCTGACCATATATATTCAAGTGTGTGCACAATTTTTTGTTTAACTTTACCCTGTCTATCAAAAAACTCTTAACTATCACTATATATCTACGGTCAAATACAGCAAAAAATACATTATTTTCAACTCAAAAAGTCAATAAACGTTGCCGGAGGGTAGAAAAAAGGGCATCGTTACCGTCAAATTGTGTAAATTTGTTCAGAGTTTTACGAGTTAGCGGTGAAATAACTGATTCGGCGCCATCACAAAGCAACGGTAGCGCTTCAAATCAGATTTAATTGACCGTAGCTTGTGAACCAATTATTTGGTCGCGGAAACTCTAACACCGTTCGACTCACCTTCGCAAGCTATGTTAAAAAAACGGGGTCTTTTCCGTTATTCCCCAGCCCGCGTTTGTCGAAAAATGGTTCGGTTTTGAATATTTTTGCATATTTGAGCTTCTCATGACCTCCCCTGATCATTCCACGCGTAAACTGGAACTTTTCAAGAATTCGACTTTTTCAGGTCCCAAGGTCCCAAATTAAACACCATTCGATGCAGCTTATTTCACAATCCGACGATTGATTAACTGAGACCTTAAAAATCAGATTTTTTAAAAATTTAAATTTAGGCGTGGAATGATTAGGGGAGGTCATGAGGAGCTCAAATATGCAAAAAAATTTCAAAATCGAACCATTTTGAGCCAAACGAGGGCTGGGAACCAATAGATCCGAAAACTGTATAAATTGCCTAACTCTAACGATTTTTTCGGCCCCAAGGTTGGACTAGAACCTTAAAAATCGACTTTTAAAAAACTCCACTTTGGGTGTGGAATGATCAGCAGACAGCAGTGCTCGCCACACCGACCACAACAAGGGAACACAGAATAAACCAGGTATGCGTCGTATTTTACAAATATGAACAAGGTAAATATTACCGTCCAAAAACCGAAAATTATTACGCCGGCTGGACACATCAGTAATATTAATCACTGTGTGGTGTACCATATGTTTTTGACCCTGGTAAAATCCAAAGTACTGCAGCACTAAAGTTTAACTAACCTTCAGCTCAGCGGCCAATGTATAGAATACCGTTGTTACAGTGGTATAAGCATATTCCAAAGCCTAAGCCTAAGAGTAAGAATGAACTTATAGCTAAAACTAATCCAATGCAAAAAATTAGTCTAAAGCTTAAGCTTACTCTATGTTGCAGTCCTGCAGAAAAACAACCCGCTCCTGATCTTTACACGGGTGAGCTCAGCTAAGACTGTTGGTTTAAGAAACCGTAGGCACCTGTACACTTCACCTACCCAGACATTAATGTTTAGGTTTCCGCCACGGCATACACAATCGCCTAAGCTTAAACATTGCTAAAGCAACGGCATACAGATTCGCTTTGGCTTAAACATTGCTAAGCATTTTACTTAACTTAGCCAAACCTAAGTCACAGTGTAGATGCGGAGGAAAGTGTTCAAGAATCAATTCTAAGAACCATACCAGTTATTTTCTTAATAGAAAATATTATAAATACAAAAAAAAACATAAGAAAATTAATTTTTATTTTTTAATCAATTTTACCTTTGAAATTTTGTTTTAACTGAGTAGAAGTTCAAAAACTCTCGTCCTATATTTCTAAATGTCGCTCATGGGTGGTGTGGTGTATTTTTGAAAAAAGAAAAACCTTAATTTGTCTCGGTTGTGATCGGCAGTATAACTGTTTTTGAATCAAATAAATATTTTAAGATGAGCAAATTGAAAAAATTTGTATAATTACATCAAATATATCACATACAGATTTATGATATAAAAGTATATGAGGTTGCGTATTTCGTAGTTGAAAAGACGACAAGAGTATTTCTTTTAATAACCAGAGATGTTTTTGACAATTTGTTCAAACAAATGACATAATCTTTGCCAGGATTTCTTTTTGAAGGATATATCCTTAGTTTATATATTGGCGGATTCGGCTGATGATGGAGAATGTACCCATACCAGCCCTGCCGTGCTGATGATTTTGGCACAAGTGTGGTTCTTACAGACCCGTAGCCAGCTCACCTCGTTCTAGGAGTTCCAAACTTTTTTGGAGGGTAGCCTAATGCTTCAAAGGGGGGGGGCTGAGCCTTTCTGAACCCCCTGGCTATGACCTGGGTTCCTGTAAAACCAACAGATTGTCTTGTAGTCAAATACCTGAAAAAATTGCGCAAATGCAACCCGAGTTAATCATTTTGCCTTCGACACAAATCAAACTTTTTAAAATATCGAAATATTTGCTAAATAAACACTTTTAAAATGGAAAATTACAACACCCAAACTGTCTTCTCTTCGGCCGGATTATCATTGCGTCCGCTACTGATTATATTTTTTGCGAGCAAGCAAGGCACATTTTTTACTTTCAGAAGTAAGCACTTTATGACTTAAAAATTTCATTTTTTGTTACTTTTTATGACTTTAAATTAGTATTTTTTATCAAATAGAACTCCAGC
Organism: Enoplolaimus lenunculus; assembly: GCA_030248215.1. NCBI lineage: Eukaryota > Metazoa > Nematoda > Enoplea > Enoplida > Thoracostomopsidae > Enoplolaimus > Enoplolaimus lenunculus. Next base: position 9,708 of record JASANG010001672.1, read on the forward strand.
CGTGCAGCGGGCCCGTAGCCAAGAGGCTGCCAGGACACTCAACACCCCTGAAAGAATTTTGCCCTCACATTATATAGAAATTTTTCAACCTTGTTTGTACTTTTTTAAAAAAATTGCACCTATATAGCCATACAGTAAACATTTCGTTTCATCGCTTTTGCCAGCCCGCCCGCCCCCACCCTATCATAAATTTCTGGTTCGGCCACTGGCTATTGGTGCGGTCAAAATAAACTTATGACGTATCAGGTATTAAAGCCCAATTTTCCAAATTAACCTGCGTATCTTCAATAATGTTTTAAAAAAGAATTAATTTCAGAACAAAAAAAACAGATAATAACACAACGATACAAAAAACAGTCAAGTAAATTAAATATTTTAAATAAAAAATTTATTTATCTGTATATGTATAATATACACCGTCCGTCCATATTAATATACCGATTAAAATTGACACAGTTTTTCGGCCGCAATTCTCTACTCCATAGTCGGGACAGAACATGTGAAATTTGTTTGTAAGTACACAAGACACGACATATATAATGAAGGCGGTAAAGGTCTGAATAGGAGATAAAATAGGTCCATCTGAGCAACCTGGATTTAATTTTGACGAGATATAACCTTATTGAAATGTTTTTCCAATCGAATGAGAAAGATTTTTCGAACTCTAAGGTTGCTCTGAAACCTATGAAAATGTTGTTCGACTGGTTTTCTGTCACAATAAATCTGCGCGAGCTCATAGTTTAAAAACACTGCAAACCATCAGATTTGTAGCATTTAGTATTCAGCTAAACAGTTGCTGTTAGCATATTAATCGAAACGTGAGCAACCGAGATATAACCATGATTTCTCGACATTGGGGGAACCACAAAATTGTTTGGCGAAGGCCGCGCGATAAATAGTGAACGATGCTCACGAATCGAGCGAACCAACCAACAAACACAATTTAAATGCCTGGGTGGCATCTCTTGCATGCCCGTAGCCAGCTCACCTTGTTAGGGGTGCTAAAGAAATTTCGGAAGGGGCATACAAGCAAGGTTGAAAATTTTCTAGGAAAGCCACAATTTTTGGTGTGAAGGCTCAGTCCCGCCTGGTTCCCCTCTCGCTACGAGGCTGATACTTTGGATCGAAATATGCTTCTAGACTCATGTATTCTGATCGTAACACTATTATATTTGCTATTAAAGTGTCGAATAATAACTAGATGATGTTTTGAAGATGGTATTGCGGTTAAGTGGTCTCAACAATGACCTTACATGGATTTTGCCGTGTCTTAAGGGAAATCAGTGCAATTATCACAACAACGAATGTCTGGTCAACAACTTTATATATCGGTGTCGTAGCTATAGTGCAGAGGCTTTCGAAAATCCGGCCAATGTACAAACAGGACCGTATAACAGTAGTATAAGCATACTCCTAAGCCTAAGCGTAGGCGTAAGAATGTGCTTATACTTTATCCTAAGCAAAAAATTCGTCTAAAGCTTTTAAGCTTACTGTATTACCGTCCCGCAGTTGAGGCCTTGGAGCATGCTTGGTTATAGAAAATACTGAGTTCACAATAAATGATCAGTTGGGAAATTTAGCGCAACACCAATTCAAATGCTGGTTGCAAGCTTAGCGTTGGCAAATCGCTAATTGTGTTTCAATGAAACACATAACTTAAAACCTATTCTAAGCAATTTTCTAGTCTACGCAAACACTCGCGTTTGCCCAAGTTTGAGTTTTACACCTTCGGAAGAAGCGCCCCAAAACACCCTATTGTTGGGGAGCCCGACTCTTAGGGCCTCGTCTTGGCAAACTATAATTTTTTCGAGGACCACGAATTGGCATTAAGTAACCTAATTTATCAACTAGTGACAAACATTCCTGCTACCCACTTGCAGAATAAATCCCTGCTTTCCTTACAAAGTTCTAACTATCGAATTCAAAAAACAAACAAGCCACAAATAAGAAAATTGCGTATGACCAAGCCCAATCTCACGGAGTGGGGCACGTGCCTCACATTGACAAAGACCCGCAAAAATGTTAAATTGACCTTGCAGTGGCCAATTGACTGAGAGAAGATGCCGGTAAAATTGAAAAATTTTTTCAACCAACTTTGTTGTTAGCATAAACCGAGCAAATTTACAATTGAACACGAAGAAATTATAGTTTAAAAATTTTAGAATACTTTACAGCGTTCCTATCATCGCCGCATATTTCAAATTTAAAACAACAAGCTATAAGCCAGAAACGCATTCGTGACTGCAACGTTAGCTCAGTCTCACAGGATGGCCACGTGCTATCCTTTGACAAGGACCCACAAAAATCCCGATTGGGCTTTGCAATTATAACGACCAATCAAATGTCGAGATGACACTAATAAAATTGCAATTGCGTACGCGTTATAGATATACTGCGGTACACAAGCAGCGTCGCATGTGTTGCACAATTTCAAATGTGGTAAACAAAACGGTGCAACACGAGGTTCGAGGCTAAGAGCTCATATGTACAGATCAGGGATGGATCGGTTTTCCACGGGACTGCAATAGAGTAAGCTTAACTTTTGCACTAATTTTTTCGGATGTTTAGGCTTAAGCCAAAGATTAGGTATCGGTTTGTTCTTACGGTTTGGCTAAGTAGGAACATGCTTATACTGTAGAAGAATAAATAGTAGAAATGAATGGGGTTCATTTTCCATATGCTGATGACGGTGATTAGTAGCCTTAGGGACAAACAGAGAAATGCAAAGGGGCGGCTGTTCCACCCCCATTGAGCAAACACCAAACAAATTTTAGGAGGAAGCTTCAATTGGTCCAAATTAAAATCACAATCAACTGATCATTGATGTTAAACACTGTATGGCAACAAGATACAATGTATATAAACATATTCGCCGGATATTTTTGGAAAACCAAGAAGATACTCTATATAACTGGCATTAGAATAAGTTGAATGCAGCAGGTCAAAAATATTTTTGGCTCGCTCGCATTAAAACATTTTAACATGAATTTATCCCCCCCTTCGAAAACAAAATCCTGGCTACTCCCCTGATCCAATACTTTAATATAGAAGACTCCATATACTTTTAAATAGAAGACTCCATATTAGAGCAGCGTAGATTCATTATTAGAGTCGGCTCAATGTTTCTGATCTTATTTTAATAGTATGTGTTGAAATTTTAAATTTTAATTCGGCAACTAGTTGTAGTTTGAATTATATTATTTTTCAATTTATATAAATAATATAAACACACCGCCGTTTAAGGGCAGATGTGTAATCTATCATTATTGCTAAATAATAGCAGTCGTGCGTCAAAATGCGACACATTGCGTGACATTGCGACCACTAGCGGATTCAGCGGGGGGGGGTCGTACGCTCCGAACCAGAAAATTTTATGCGATAACATAACTGGCCATTTTGCCATCATCGTCCAGCATTCTAAAGTTTGTAAAGGTGCTTTTTGCAAGTTTTTTTAAAATTGATCGGAAAAAATTCCACTCGTTTTTCTCTTTATCATTTTAAGCTGGCACTATTGCTGCTGGGTGGTGTATCCAGAAACAAAACGGCTTTTAAACGGGCTGATAGTATGACTGTTATCGAACCAAATATATCAGAAATCCTTGGACTGCAGTTGACGTTTAGAATCGAGTAGTATTGAATGTTATTTTTGTAGCATTGCGTTCAGTTGCAATATTCGTTTGGCTCACTACACTAAATTCAGCGATGGGAGTCTCGGTCTCAGCCTCGGCAAGTCTCGGTATTTGGCATGGTTCGGTTACTTGAGTGTAAGTGGTTTGGAACGGACACTAGAACTCGGATTCAGCGAATGCTGGTTGAACTGTAAAAGCAAAATTGTTGAAGCAAGCAATACCTGATGGATTAAATTTCAACATGAATCTATGAATTTTAATAGTTACGCAATAGTTATTATTAGATATGAAAACACACAAAAACTATAACTATAAAAAACACAAAAAAAACTACGAAGAATAATTTATTTTGAAAATATTATTTTTTCGGTAATGACCGAAAGTTGAAAGAAACATTTCAAAGCCAGCCTCCACCAATCTCTGCCTAGGATTAAGACTATTATTTTCGCTTAGGTTTTGGTTCAGTTAAAGACCCATTTTTACGCTGAAATAGAAATATGCTGATATATTTTGTTTCGCCCATAAAATAAAACTCGTCATCTATGTCTAGTTTTCAAGTGTTATTGTAACCCAATAAAGATTGTCAACGTACACGGTCACATGCAAACATTTACATTACACGCGTGACAGGAAAAAATATGTAAAAGTAAGTCAATCAGTTCGATGGCATTTGGCATAAATACGAATGATACGACAAATCATTGTGATAAATATGTCGAAAGTACCATCGTCAACAACTGGTTAGAAACGCTACACACATTTGAGAATGCGGGCGCTAAACTAGAAACATTTAGCTAATTTATGCAGAAAAAAATCTGTCAAAAACTAATTATTTGATCAATCTTTAGCTTAAAAACCATTTTGCCACTACGACTACGACGACATGTCTACATATATTTGACGCTGGAAGACTTCAAAATAATTATAACCAATAACTTTAAATCATACAGACCGCAATACTAATCCAATCTCGATCAATAGTAAAATGGTATTATATGCTCTTAGACGAGTACTAAAATTTACGAGAATTATTTAATAAATTTTGAAGACATTTACTAAGAAGCACTCATAAGCAATTGCTTTAAGCGGCCATATGGATAGCCGCGTCGATTCTGTTGCCTAAGGAGGTATAGAATCACAAATTTTAACGAGACAGTTGGTAGTAGCTTTTGAATTATTAACACTCCAACGTAAAAGGCTTAATTAAAAATCTGCGTTTAGCATAAACCAAACGACATTAATTACTTATTAAAGAATATACTTAATAAAACATATAGGAGTTTAAGAGTTGTATGAAATTTTACAGAAAATCATGGTCGCAGTGGCCGGTAAGAGGCCGGCTCAGCGTTTTTGTGGTTAGAAAATTTTGCATACGAGCCGAAATGAAGAATGAACAAAAATTTTATGAAAAAATTGCAATGAGCTTTTTTTACAACCTCACATTGAATTGGAGTTCTTGTTCGTTTTCCTCACGAACCAGTAAAGCCAGGTCTATTTTGAATAAGTGCAGGATGCAACCGGAGGTCTGCCTCTGGCTTCAACTCCGGCAGAAAATCGATTTTCGACTCCGGTTCCGGTAGTATTACGATGGTTTCGGCATTTTCAGTAGTGAAATTTTGCACAGTTTTACCAGATTTGTTTGTTTGGCGAGTTTCGTTTGAACTTTTGGTGCAATTTTGTGGAAAAAAATTGCCGCAATTTCGTAAAAAAATATGCATAAAACCGGGAGAATTAATAACGGCTTACTGATATTGGCTCAAATTAGCAAACTAAACATCGTTTTCACTACCTGTTTAGGTTTCACCTCCGGCATCACTACCGGCTCCGGTATTTTTCACCTCAGGGTGCACCCTGGTATAAGGTATCAGCATTACTAGAAAGGTTAATGCTTAATCATTATACGCAAAACTTGCAGTTTCAATAACATTTTTCTCTAGATATAAAATTCCTAATTTGAAAAATGTAGCTACACGGTAGTTTGAGGTCGCCGTCTGCATACAATTTTAGATTTACCTTACTCATATACACAATTCAAATCATTCTTTTCGGCTGAATAATTATTTTTGATGTTATAACTGGCTTCAACTGCGGATTACAATTAATACCTTCGACTATGTATTTTGAGCTAGGTCATAATTAAAGTGACAGCTTGCTGTTTGATGCAGGGCACAAGGTCAGTTTAATAATTTTGACACTTTTAAGTCTTGAGGTAAAATGCGATGACATAAGCTTAAATTTACGGTTTAATCAAGTTAAAGATGCGATTACGTGATTTGCGCGTTAGTATTAAGTGGTTTTGAAGTGTTAGGCGCTGATCAGGGTGCAGTATCACAGTCAGCAATCATTAATAGATGAGACAAGAACGATTGTTGACGGCTGAAGGAAAGTTTTTCATGACATACAATTCTTTTAGTGATGCCTACAAAAGTGTAGTGCAGGGGCCGAAGATACGCATAAACAGAGCGGCGCGTCCCCAGGGTCTCCCCGTAGTTGTGACCAACCAGGAAGTTAACTAAATCGCTCGTTGATTATTGATTGCAAGCTGTCGGAACTAGACGCAATTTTCATTCTTGTGCAAAAAATAAGACAACAAACAATAAAAAAATTGAAAAAAAATAAAATGAAAACGTTAATATTGAAAAAATGAAAGAAACAAAACTGGAAAAAATACACAGTGTATTTAGAAAAATAATAAGACAAAAGAAGTAACCAGTAAAATGTCAAGAAAAACAATTAGAAACGAACAGAGATTTACCTAAAGAGTAAAATGCGTTTTAGCAAAACTCGGCTTAATTTTTAAAGTTATACGTGGCGGTGTAAACCAGAAATCTGAATGCAAAACCTATGCCAGAAAAAATTCTAAAACATTTAACCAAACCAGACCTGGTAAGGTAACTGAAACTCAATTATTATCTTCGATAAAACAAATTTTGTTTACCGGTTGAATAAAACAAAATCAAATGAACGAATTCTCAGCAAAAACGACAAATTAAATTTAATTCATTTCTACCCAACCAAACATGGTAAATTTTTAATGACTCTGAATCAAGAGCATGTGTCTAGTTTCTTCACTTATTGGCATAACCTTAATACAACTGAGCGAAGCGAGCGGAACAAATATTTTTTGTATATACCCTGAAATACAGCAGGTCATATCCTAAACCGTGTAAATATGCTTTTTTATCACCTCGCCAGAAATTTCTTGGCAAAATATTTCCCTACCTCCGTTTGTATACGACCGTGCTCGTAATTACTCTCGGAAGACCACCCGTCAGCCTCAGATAAAAAACTTAAAATCTGAATTTTACTCAAAGTTGATAAAATGTTAAGTGACACGTGAAAAAAATATTTGAATCATGAGAAATCTTATACATTCTCACCTCGTTGCATTAATACTTGACTTCTGCGTTCTAAGTGCAACACCCCCAATACGCCAACAGTTTGCCCCAACAAAATATTTTGTCCAACTCCTCTTTCCTGTGTACAGGATTGCGATTTTAGTTCAAATTTTCTAGTTCAATGAGCAAATTGTTTGCCCAAACATTATTTTTTTTCTTCAAACGAATACTTAATAGTATAAGATGTCGTATATTAAAGTGTGAAATGAAATATTTGTACAATTTTGAGGGAAATTATTTGTCACATCAACACGGATTGGTTTTACAGAGCGAAAATTCCGCAAATACAAAGGAATACTTCTAATTTTACCAAATTACTTAGCTAATTTAAATAACCGCCTTTATAAACAATGCATATATCCGTATTCTTAAATGTGTGTGACATCTATTGGCAGGTGGTGATAAGTGTTGCGTCCTACTTTTCATTGAATAATACGGCTAAAAATTTAGCAATTAGCTCCTAAGTAAATTTTCCAGTCAGGGATGTCACAGTTCATTTGTTTGAAAACCTATAACTTAACTGGTGATAGGTGCTCCTTATGTGCAACTACCCATCAGGTTTACTACAACAAAAAGCATAACCCACAGGTGAGCCAGGCAGAATAGGCTGTACTGCGACGAACTCGGATTTTCGGAACACAGACATGTTTAGCTTTACTATATGCCAATTCAACTAAGACAACCCTTTATCTAATCTCCAACAGGAGTTTAATATCATATAAAGTAAGTTATATAGTCACAAATTTATCTCCTATAAACACAGATTTCTTCAATTTGTCACTCTACGCCGGAATTTGGTTTTATAGTCAGAATCCGCTTGCTGAATAAATTATTTCGCGTCAAACTTCAACTAAGCCAAGTCACATAGCTAATGCTAGTGAGTCAGTACTAGTTTGCAAAATGACCACTGCGTCGAGTTCATTATGATACACATAATACACGGAAAGTTTTACGCAATTCCCATTGTCTGACTTTCATTTGTCTCAGTCAACGTTTCAAGTTCGAACCCTAATGGGCTTTACATGAGGGTCATTTTGAGAGAGAATAATGCCCCCGGTTGGTTGTGTTCTGGGCTAAGAAATTATTCCCTACGGTCGCAACTTGCGTGATCTTTAAAATTGATACTATGGACTGCTTAGTTAGCCATATTTGACCGCGTGCAATTGTAGAAATTTCATTCTTATCAAATTTCGAACAGTTTCTTAAAATTTTTTCGCTCCGTGCACACAATTTTCGCATTTGCAATTAAGGCTCAAACTTAGGCAATGGTTTAAACAAAGGCTAAAACATGGTTTGGCCTTTTACTAAAACCTAAACCAGGAGAATAGCGTGTATCAGAGAGCGTAGAAACGGCTGAAGTTTTTACAGCGAAACGTTGGTAACTTAAAAATATTTCCAGTTTATTTTAACTGAAACGCAACGTTACTTCAGTACTTCAATTGTGAAGGTTAACGCGAAATTGAACGCTGGTTCAGTCCTTGACTTACCAAATATCCCGGCTGAAAGGCAACCGAGTGTGCATCTGAGCCCGGATATTATTTTGGAAAGTTTAATCTCACAAAACGGTGTTTTTTTGCCTCTAAACCCCAGAAAATTTATCAGAATAATGTTAAAAACTTCGGCCCATGTAAAGATTAGGAACGCAACGTTGGGAATATGTTTATGCTACTGTTACGGCGCTGTTCTATACATTGGCCAAAAGTTCTATTCCTTGTCTGTAGAAATTTTGACGGATATACGTCATCTCCATCAGTCCAGTTGTATACGCCTCTGTTTCGAAGACGACAAAATAGGAACGGCAGTACTTTAAACCCGTCTCGTAAACCGAAATTCAAATGTCTGGAGATGCGATTGCTAATTGAATAATAATCAGTGACGAGACAGAGCAAATATAAAGAAACCGATTACACTACTTGAAATTTAGGATGCTCAGACGTCGCTCTGCCATTTTAAAATACATAGCTAGCAATTCTAATGACTGGCTTTCTGTAGCATCGAGACGGACCAAGTAAACGTATTTTGTGTGATGTCAGGCAAGCGAACATACACAAAAAATTCTTCAATAAAATCACATAAAGTCTGGAAGAAAAAAGTTTTGGCATGTGACATCTTGAAAGTTAAAGACTGCTAAAAGTGATTTTTCTAATCCCTTTAAAAGTTTTATGAGAATAACTATTCCTTGTTGCAGCTTTAGCCGAAGAAAAATGTTTTCAAAACAGTTTTCAAAATCACACTTACGATTGTGAGCTTAAATGTTCAATAGCTGGCATAACAAATACGTCGCTTTATTATAGGTACGAAATGCAACCAGGTACAAAATATTAAGAACCATTTCATGACAGTGGAACATTAATTATAAAACACATCACAAACCCTTCGATGAGGCGGCCAATGGTTCTCAAATCCCATTGCAATTTTTGGGCAATGTTAGTTTCAAGGCCGTAACAGTAGATTAACGTATTCCGAAGCCTAATAAGCCTTTGTGATGCAAAAGCGTATTCATAAACCTAAGCCTAGCTTAAGCCTAAGCATAACAATCTAGTCTAGAATGTAAGCCTACACACAAAAAATATTTCTGAATTTATTCAGAAAAGTATTTTCTGTGGCAAATCGGAAAAGTTTTTTTAATATTTAAGACAATTTTCCTAAAAATAATTGGAAAACGTTTATTTTCAGACTTTATTTCAAACCTTTTTTGAGAACTTTTCTGTTATAACAGAAATACTTTTCAAGTGCAGCTTGCTAATTATATTTCTTAAATGTAAGAAATCTTTCCTTAAATATCAGAAATAGTATTTCGAGTGTACTCTTTTACAAACCCATCATAAATCGGGACGGCCCTAAAAGTAACATGACCAAAATTTTCATGTTCAGGAACACATCGTAGGGTGGTGGGCGCTCAGTGAACCTCAGATTTCCCGCCAAGATATCCTGGATCTGCCACTCATATATTATCGCGAAACAGTCAATATACATTCTAGTAGAACTCAAATTTTTAGTTGAATATAATCGCTTACTGCTAAACGCTAATCTTAACTTAAATCTTTAAATAAAAATTCAAAAATTCAAATTTAAATGTTCTCTTTTCCCTTCAACGCTTACGACGTACAATTTTAAGAATGAGTTTAAAAATTTCCTTGTATGCAAATGAGGTTTTCCGGCTGGCCAATCAAATCAATTATAAAGTCTTCCCTGCTGAGAGCAGATAATAATGCCAGCGTCCTTAGGTCTCTAAGTACAAATAGAGGTACTGTGTTACTTTTGTCGTTATCTACGAGAAATGTTCTTGCTGTAACCGCAAAGGAAGCTGCCAGGACCGGAGTATCCCCCATACCTCCAATTTAGGGGCTTCCAAAAAGCGGGCCCCACCCTAACAACATTTCAAACAAAATTTGAAACATATTTTGATCATTACAATGGCCCCCACCACAGAATTTTGGGGGCCTTCACCCCGGAATTTTTGGGGGCCCCACTCCGGGATTTTTGGGGGCCACACCCTAGCCCGTTTTATCACTGGAAGCGGCAGAAGGCAGATCGGCATTTGCACACTTTCTCTCGAATTTACGCGTTGGCTGAGCAAAGACAAGGCTTATCTATTCTTAACGATGAGCCTAAGCCATTGATTGGGCCATTTTTTAAACCTAAACTTTTGCCAGAGCCATTTTCTGAACCTAAACTTTTGCCAGAGCCATTTTTAAACCTAAACTTTTGCCAGAGCCATTTTCTGAACCTAAACTTTTGCCAGAGCCATTTTCTAAACCTAAACTTTTGCCAGAGCCATTTTCTAAACCTAATCCTTTGCCAGAGCCATTTTTTAAACCTAAACTTTTGCCAGAGCCATTTTCTAAACCTAAACTCTTGCCGAGCCATTTTCTAAATCTCACATATCGGTCGAAGACAAAGCGTAAGCATTAACTTTTTAAATGTGAGACAAAAAGTGTACAAGATCCGACATATCCACAATTCATTGAAAATGACATTGCACGCTGCTGCTTCATTGCTACTAATCAAAACAAACATTTGCATATTCGAAATTATGTATCGGAAAACGTTACGAACCGAAATATTATAATTCGCATGCCGTTGACGATCATTTCATAATACAATTGATCGCAGAGACAGAAATAAATTTAAATTGACGACAGCGGCAGATCCAGAAATTCGGTCGCGTGAGTATAAAACAAAAATACCCGCTAGCGAAGAGAACGAGAAGCTAAACTCAATTCTAAATATAAACTCTGAACACAAAATTTTGGTTTTGATTCCTATTTGGAGGCGTTGGTCTGGATAGCGTTCCTTGAATCACGTCTGTGATGATCGAGAAAGATTTCAGACTACTTTTCTCTCACTTGCGGTGTCACCTTTGTGGACTGATTACAGTTAAAAGCATGATCGTCAAAGAGTTCAGGGGTGAATGATTGGATATAACCCCATCGAAATCATGTGTAAAATTTGCGAAACTCAATTTGTTCATTCCTAACCTAGCGATTGGATTTCTTCGTGTTGAGTTGCATTTAAAAGTTACGCGGGTACAATGATCATGCACGGTGTTGCAACTTCAATGCAATTAGCAGCTTAAAAATATCGAAACCGTCATACCGTCCATTTTAAAGTAAGATATTTTCGAAGTACAAATTTTACAATCCTTTTTTTCGAATATTTCTTTTTGTAGCAATATTTTTTTGGTTTTGGGCTTAGCTGTCTCTTACGGAACTTTTGTACCCGTTCTTAATGAAACAAATGGACGTTGGGTTTTAGTTTTAGAGAAAATGCGACTATGTTTTACCACAAGGATCTTCCGGCGTTCGCATGTTCTATTTTTGACTTCCATGTATTGAAAGACAAAATTCATTTGTATACTTATTTTGTGTTGTGTATACGTGTTGCATAAACAAACATAACACGTACCCATTAGTCAAAGTTAGGCAAATATATAATTGAAGCAAGAGGCACCGCGGGGCAGTTGGTTGCTAAGTTGAGTTGCAGGGATACTGAGTAAATGCCGTTTGGTTGAGGTTTAACTCCCGATTGGGTGTGCTTTTTCAAAAAAGCGTTTTAGTTTCCATTGAGAGCATTTTATGCTCGCTACCTGATACCGATTAGGTACTACTTCTTTGTAAAAGACATCGTTATTGAAATTTTTCGACGAAACTTACAAAGACTGGATAAAAATTTATACACGAAACATACTCGCAAAAACAAACAAACAATTATTGCAATTTAAGTTTAATATCTGTTTCTTGCATTAAGTTATCTCAATATTTCTCAAATACGTGGAAACATTCAACGGTTTGAAATGTGACAAATCCAACGCATGCTATAATTGTTCGCCGATGCAATATAATTTTGTTTAATTATGCAATCCGATTCTTACAGAATATGTGTATGCAAGGTACAGTGATGGATGCAATAATTTCTAAAAAGGAAATAATATATCACAGCGGAAAAAAACTTGCGAGCCAAGCCAGAAACAAACTTAGCGCTATTTCAGTGCTAAACCTTAATACCAAATCTTAGTTTTGATCCCAGTTGGAGAGTAAAGGTTGGAGTGCAACACCATTGAACCGGCTTGTGACTAGGGATGGACTCAGAAGCATGGTCATTATACAATCACAGGTAAAGACGCTAATAATACGCCGCCTGGCCCGTCTCCATGACCATTTTAGAATCTGTTTGTAATTTTAGTGAATATAACGTACCGTTGACGGAATTGTATAATCATTACAGCATAAGGTATGTTTGTAGGATAATCTACATGTTAGACACACGAATACCACAGGAATGTGGTTATGATTCTATTTCGGATCAGGATAAGAACGGAACGAGAAATATGTTTGCTCTCAAAATTCTCTAAGTGTGGCATTTTCAAGTCTGCGAAACTTCAGACGCATATATCTCCTGTACTTCCCTCTGGTAACCCCCTGCGAATAACGTTAGTTACACAATCAGGGCATGTTTGTAGAGACGGTAAGAATATTTGCCAAATCGACACGGAAAACGTTTCTAACGTAGAATTGTTTTAATTCCGTACCAAAAATATTTTCTGTCCAAAAGGTAAAGACGTGTGTACCGCTTAGGAGACTTGACAGCGCCCGCCTAGCCATATTTACTGTCCTGAGTAACGTTTACGTTTCTGCTTCAGGCGATAGCAAATTGGAACAGCCCGAATTATATATGCTAATGCAGGCATAAAACAACTATTGAACAAAATTAAGAGACAAGGTTCGTATTTTCAAATATGTGTAGCAATTATGACCAGTTGGTGATATGTGTTATAACTTTCGAACCAGAGAATGCTGGGGCTCAAAATGCAGCATATTTTTTGCATATCTTTTGTTTCAATGTTGTACCAATTTTGAGTTCAACAACTGCAACAGTTAATCAGTTTAAAACCTGGTACTAACTGATAATAATTGCTGTATACATTCGAGAATGTGGTCCCTGAATCGAAGTGTTAGTCTAAGCCTCAACGCAAATGACTAACCTTTGCCACCCTAATAAATGAAAATAAAACCCGTTGATGTCAAGGCGGTAGAAGCTGTTGAACCATGACAGCCATTCAAACTGTAATTTGCAAGTAATTATATTGTTTTTGGCGTTTGAAGAATGGGTGAATTTATGCAAACACAAATTGGTTCCGGAGTTCGCTAAATATACAGCGCTGTCGCACAGGGTTTAACGACTCCAATTAGGAGCGCTAAGAGTTTTCTCGTTTGAAACACCAGTTTCGATTCTAGAAACGATGCTTTTACATGGGCGCAGCCTTGATCCAGGAGAAATGGGGGGAAGTTTACGTACTGTATAATTTCGAAGGGGTTTTTTAAAAAAGTGTCTGAAATTCGCAAAGGCAAAAATTTGAAAGGCAGGGGTTTTGACGTCTGAAACCGCGTCTTGGTTACGCCTTAGAGAGCAAACTCGTATAGGTCAATATTTCAAATCAAACACAGGGCGGTAGGCATCGCTTTTTGAATTAAATGTTGACGGTGTAATTAGAAGTGTTTTTGCTGTTTTAATACACAATTCTCCAAAATTTTAACGTGAAATTGTGTACTTTGAGTCTGTTTGATTATCCGTGATTGTTTTCACTGATGCTTCATAAAATTGATCATCATTCGAGTTCACATATGGTAACATGCGTCTACGCGCGACATTGCTTAGTGCTAAACGAAAATTATTATCTACATAACTTTCCTGTGAAGATGTTACGTGCAGGGATTAACCGGATATTCATATCCGTTATTTTGACCAGTATCCGTTTCCGTTATTTTACTATCCGTTTACACCCTACTTACATGGTTAGTAAAGTTTCAGCTTAAACAATCATGTGTGATACGTTTCAGATATACGTCGCCAAAATGATCAATGTATAACAAACGTACAAATAGGTTCACGTTTGTGGCTACCTTGTGCAACGATAAAATATGAATTAATAAGTCTTTTAAAATGTTTAATTTTTAGTTGAAAAGCTGAAAATATCTGACAATTAAATTTTTAGTATATTTCATCATATATGATTGTTCAGAAGGTGCGGCACCAAAAAAGATAAAGGTTCGTTCAGGTTCGCTGATATTTGCTTCAGGCCCGTAGCCAGCTCATCATATCAGGAGTTGCTAAAAGTTTTTTGGAACGGCATACAAAGGTTACGATGACTTACATCGAGATTGAAACTTTTCTACGAGGGTAATATTTGCTGGAGGGGAGAGCTGTACCTTATCAGCCCCCTACCATCTGGCTGCGGGGTGATTTGTTTGGCCCCGTATCCAAGGGGGGGCAGAAAGGCTCAGCTCCCCACTGGAAGAATTTTGGTCCCCCTAGAAAATTTTCCACCTTGCTTGAAAGTCCTTAAAACCATTGAATGCCCCTCCTAAAAAATTTTCATACCCCTGGGATGGTGAGCTGGCTACGGTCCTGGGTTTGCTTTGGTATCCTGTTTAAAATTGAGATGTTGCGACTATTTAACTTTCATGGATCGCCTAATTTTAGCTGGGGTTATCATATAAGTCTTGTGTAAAGCTGGAGTTCAAATATTGTTACATAACTTTCACGAAAGTTTCTAAGTTTAGCGCAGCGCCCATCCTTATTTTACCGGTATAATCTCCAGTTTGGCTTGTTAGCGTTTATTAGCACTGGCGTAGATACAATGTTTTTGGTCCAAATTAAACTTAAAATAACGCTTCAGTGACCTTCTGCGCTGTCGTATGCAAAAGTTGATCACATAGAAGGCAAAAATTGTCAAGGTTTGTACCCGAGCCGAATTTATGGCCACAACTGTGGGTAGTCGTATGATGCCCCTTCCTCGCATGAACACTTTCAATTTCTCCGGCCAAAATTTGTTTCGATGCATTAACAAGAATTTAATGTTAAAAAATTTTCCTTGACCCTGCTAGAAGGATTATAGCCCCCTCCTCCGCTTTTGTAACAATTCGCAGGGTCGGGAGCAGGCTAATTTTCGGGAAACCCAAACGACTGGCCACATTGCTGAGCAGGAAAGACTAAAGAATTTTCAGGAGGAGCATAAAAGCGTTTTTCGATGACTTACAAGCAAGGTGGAAAATTTTCGGGGGAAACCAAAATGTTTCAGGGAGGAATGATCCACCATACCGGTTACGGGCCCGGTCAGCGATGCAAACATTTTTCGCCAACCAAACGAAACATGCGTGAACAGTTGGATTTTTGTTGAATTGAAATGTCACAAATCACTATAAGTTTCGCAAGAAGGCTTCGATTTCGGTTTTGGCGTTTTCACGAAGGCAAAGTAGATTTGTATATATATTGATCCCATAAACATTTTCTTGAAGACTACAGCGGTAAATAAAGTTAAATCCTATTAAACCTGTGGATTCCCCCGATAACAGAAAATGTCGCTGGATGGCGTACATCTGACCCCTGTTATTTTCGGTCTGTACAGTTGATAAATGCTTTTCTATAGAGTAAGCTTTAGCTTTAGATTAATTTTCTTGCTTAAACTTAGGCTTAGACTTTGGCTTAGTTATAGGCTTATCCTTTCGCTTAGGCTTAGGTTTATGCTTAGGAATTGGCTTCGTTATAGGCTTATCCTTGCACTTAGGCTTATGAATTAACTTAGTTATAGGCTTATCCTTACGCTTAGGTTTAGGCTTAGGGATTTATGCTTAGACTTAATAGGAGTATGCTTTTACTACTGTCACGCAACTCAATGTGAATGAAAAAGCAATCTAACTGCACAATTTTGTCCGTGTGAACTTTTCGACAAGTAAACAACATCCCGAATTTGAAAAGCGAGAGTCAGTTGTATTTTTAATTAAATTTGTATCAGCTTCGTTTTATAACATTTTGCTTGGCAGTTTTTATGATGGCCAGAAAAGAGTCGGCGCTAGTATAGGCGTGAAGTGGCGTTGAGGCTGAGAACGTTGTTTAGCCATGGTTTGACGGGTTAGCCACTTTTTAAGTATTAAAATAAAAAATAACGAAAATATGCTAATCTTCTAAGCTTTGTTGTTGCTCAGTGCCTTTTTTATGAGGTTTATTTTTTCGATTTGTCTACAAATTCCTTGAACTATGTTACGTTGTAGGCAGCAGGTAAAGAGACGTATTTAAGTGTTCCCATGAAAAGGTGGAATGTTGGGATTTTGGGAATTTGGGATATGGTCGAAGGTGGGATTTTGGGGTTTCGGGATATGGTCGAAGGAGGGATTTTGGGATTTTGAGATTTCGGGATATGATCGAAGGTGGGATTTTGGGATTTAGGGATTTTGGGATATGGATGAAGGTGAGATTTTGTGATTTCAGTATATGGTCGAAGGTGGGATTTTGGGGTTTCGGGATATGGTCGAAGGAGGGATTTTGGGATTTTGAGATTTCGGGATATGATCGAAGGTGGGATTTAGGGATTTAGGGATTTCGGGATATGGTCAAAGGTGGCATTTGAAGAATTTGGAATTCCGGGATATGCTCGAAGATGGGACCTTGGGATTTCGGGATACAGTCGATGGTGGGATTTTGGAATGTTGGGAATTTGGATAAAGTCGAAGGTGAAATTTTCAGATTCCCGGATAAGGTCGAAGGTGAAATGCTCATAAAGCCGAAGCCTAAACCTAAGCGTACCTAAACCTAAGCCTAAGCCCAAGCCTAAGCCTACGTTTAAGCCTAAGCCTACGCTAAAGCCTAAGCCCAAGCATAAGCTTTAGCGCAAGTGTCATTTCGAATCGAATCCTTGTTTAATTAAAGCCTAATCTTAAAGCCTCAGCCTAACCCTAAGCCTAAGCCTATGCCATTTACGGTCTAATTTATGCTTATTCCAAATCCCGCTTCCAAGCCTAAGCCTAACCTAAGCCCATGCCTAAGGCTAAGCCTAAGCATAAGCCTAAGATAGCCCATGTGTCATTTAAGATTTAGTCTATGTTTAAACTATAGCCTATTCCTAAAGCCTCAGCCTAAGCCTAAGCCTGAAGTTTAATCCAAGCGTCATCCATGACCTAATCTATGTTTAAACGAAAGTGTATTCGTAGAACGTCTGTCTAAGACTAAGCCTAAGCCTATGCCATTCACGATCTAATCCAAGTATAAACCGAAACCTATTCCTAAAACCTCAGCCTAACTCTAAGCTTAAACCTATGCCATTTAGGGTCTATTTATGCTGAAACTAAAGCCTGCTCCAAAGCATAAGGCTTTAGGCATAGCCTATGCCTAAAGCCTTAGCCTTGGCCTAAGGCTTAAGTTTAGTCGAAGGGTCATTTAACATATAATCTATGTTTAAACCAAAGCTATTCCTGGAGTCGCTGCCTAAGCATTAGCCTATGCCATTTAAAGTCTAGTCTGTGTTTAAACCAAAGGCTACTCTTAAAGCCTCAGCCTAAACTAAGCCCAAGTCTAAGCATAAGGTTAAGCCTATTAAACCAAAGCCTAAGGGTCAGCCTAATTCTAAACCTAAGCTCAACACGGAACGTTGCCTAATCCTAAACCTACGACGAAGCCTTGCCTAATCCTAAGCCTAATCTTAAGGCAACGGATTGTCTAATCCTGAACCTAAACGTGAGCTTAAACCCATGGAATTAGACGCGCTGAATTATATTGAAATCACAAAATGCCGAAATCCCAAAATCCCACCACAAACAAAACCTGTCAATTTTTTAGCTGGGGCTGTGAGATTTTTGGACGGCAGTAAAGTATACATGAGCCAACCCTTTGATCAACCGTGATTAACATTCGAATGCAGAAAGTTAATTCGTTGATTCAGGGTTAGGCTTAAAGCTTGGGACCCGTATTCTCAAACGTGTATATCAGCTATCACCAGTCGATGATAGGTCTTGGAACTTTTGAAGTAGTGTTGTTTGGTGATGTTCAAAGCTAAGCGCAGTTTTTTGCATTTGATGCGTGCTAGTTCTGTGCCAATTTTGGGATCCGCAATTGTAAGCGTTTTGAAAACCTATCACTATAACTAACGATAGGTGCTGTAAGCATTTGAGAATATGGTCCTAGGTTCAAAGTTTATCAACATACTACAATAGTCTCACTTGAGACGTTTAGGATATTTCTAAATTTATCCGAAACGGTTTCAAAATTATTACAGTTGTAATAGATATATAGTCACAAAAATCGTAATATAAAATGGTTTTGAACGGAATACAGATTAATTTTAGGCCAATTAATAAGCTTATTTTAAGATTTTTTGCTTTTTTGTCGGTATGTTTGACATTATTAAACCATCAGCTGACGTCACTATTACATATTTTGTTAAAGTTGGTTGTTTGGTACAAAACATGCTTTTATAATGAGCAAAGTTTAGTGCTGACAAACTAACTTAGAATTATGAGTTTGCACTAATTGATTTAGTACAGTCATTGTCCAGTTTTGAAACATCACATCGATGTTATGGTGGACACCAGATGTGGCGAAAAGTAAACCAAAACCATCCGCAGTTTACTGAGAATTAGGGGTGGGAGCAACATTTAAAAATTGACAACCGCCTACAAACCCGGAATTTCTCAAAGCCAAACCTCGGACCATTTATCAAAGTCTAAACCTGGACCCAAACTGGAATTTCTCAAAGCCAAATCTCACACCATAAATTTTTCAAAACCTAAACCTGGATGCAAGTCGGAATTTCTCACAGCAAAAATACAGACCCGAAGGAAATTTTCTGCCAAATAATTGGTATGAGCTAAATACACCGAGCCAGATTCAACGCGACAGCTTTTGATACCATTCTTGCTTTGACTTTTGAGGTGTATCAGTTGGTCATTATCACTAGATCAACGTGCAACGAAAAATTGGTAATGGAAAAGCTGAAAATTACAATTGTGATTGCAAACGTAAAGTTAATAAATCTTTTCGGCTATCGCTTTAAGCCGGCGTTTGCACAAAAACTGCGAATTTTGAAAATTTTTTACAATTTTGAGGTTTCTTTGACATCCTCTAACGATTTCATATCAAAGTTTATTTATTATTTAAATTTTTTTCAAGAATCAACGCTTCGCTTGGAACCAAAAAACATGGCCGAAAATTTTCAAAGTGTTTATATATCAGTCCGGGCCAGTTGGTAAACTGAGTTCATTAGTTTTAAATTATCTGCTGTTACGCAATGGTCAGTTTATGTACGTGGTATGGTCAATTCTGATATAAAACGCTAAGACGAAGCTCAAATATGCAAAAAAATTTTCAAAATAAAAATTATGTTGCAGAAACCACGTCTAAGGAAGCTATACCAAAAATTGCTTAAATGCTGATGATAGAAAATTTTGAGCGTTGAAAATGTGTAGAACCGCGTTTAGAAAACTACCGGTTTTTCGCGTTCTTATCACAGTAGCGGCCCTGTACTACGGAAAACTGTGTTTAATCTCTCATAGTTTTCTGACGTAACATTATGATATATAGCTTTATCTGAGGAATAATAACAAAAACTACGCATGTTCTTTAATCTCTCTTGCATGGTTTCTAGAAAAACATATATAACTATAAATAAAACTTACCAATTTAACTCTCTTACACAGTGCAGTTTGCGTTGATGTTGAATTTTTTGACCAGGAGTGAAGCTAAAGGGTGGCCGAAGGCTCAGCAGCCTTACAAAAGTTTTGCCCTCAATTGGGCTGCAAGTCAGCAGAAATCCTTCTATGCCCCTAATAACAATTTTGCCCCCCCCGAGCACCCACAGCAACGGGTGGAGTTGACTATGATCATGTTTAGTATCAGGATTTCGGTTTTAACAAATGATTTTAGAATTTTGTAATAAAACACTGCCAGCTGGTTTAGCTTGCACTTTTTAGCCGAAAAGTTTTTACTTCCCTCATTTTTTCGTGTGTAACGTCCAATCAGTGGAAGAGTTTGTGGTTGCCCTGTAACGGCATTCGACATTTTACACACTTCCCTCACATTTACGCTCAGACTTAGGGTTAAGCTTACACAAAGTCTTACGTATGCCTAAAGTTTAGGAAAGGGCTTACATATGCCTAAGCCCAAGCCTAAAGCTTTGGTTTTAAGCCTTTGCCTAACCCAAGGCTTAAAACCTAATATATACGTAAGAAAAGTAACAATGCGCTATAATCGCAGCGCTGCGTCGAACGCCAACGTGCGGCGCTGCGCGTCGTCCAACAATAAATTTTATAAGAAAACAACGTGGCTGACGGTATCGGAACCTTTCCTAAAACCTCTTTCCTGTTTTTAAGTGACGGTGAAACTGTTTCCTCTTGCAACCGAAATTTCAATCAATAGCACCGCCATGAAAAACTGATATTTACATATATTTATTTATTTATTTGGTACTACGTCGTTATATTTCCAATTTTTATCTTCCGAACGGCGCCATAGCTAAGGGGGTGGCAGAAACATGGGCTCAGCCTCCCGTGGAAAAGTTTTGTTTCCGCCGTAGGAAATTTTCAACCTTGCTTGTAAGTCATTGAATCCCAGTTGTATACCCCTCCTGAAACTTTTTTAGTCTCATAGCAATGTGGGCTGGCTACAGGCCTGCGGCCGGATACCTGATACTTGCGGGGTTTCATTCATATTTTTGTGAAAGGTGGGACCGGTTTAGCATTTCAGAATTGTGCGTCTTTGTGCAAGTATTTTTTTTGAATTTTACACATAATGGTGTCAAATTTTAGCAATAATCTACTACCAAAGCATCATTTAATAGTGAATTGTGGTTCGTAAACGTGACAATTTTATTATATAAAAAGAAAAACGAAAAAACAATGGGAATCTTTATTTAAAAAACAGGGTGTAGCGGATATCCGTTTCCGGTAGCAATCGATGTCCGCTTCCTAGAATACCGGGTGTTCCGTTAACTTTTTGGTAGAAAAATAGATTAAATGAGGTCAAAATTGTGCAATTATTCATTAAACACAGATGTATGGCAATTATTAGGTACATCTTACAAAGCCAGTCGAATGTTTGCATGCCTAAACTGTATCTGGCAAATTTTGGCGCACCAATAATGCTTGTGTCCAAAACACGAGATCTTTAGGTTTGGGTTTGTCACGGTCCCAGTGCCGTAAAAAGCCTAACCTCATGTCACTTGCAGTACATCGCGTACCTTAGAAAAACAGGCGAAATTAGCGAAGACTCTGTTATTTGTCGTAAATAGCCAAAATCCGTGTCACTTGCAATACATCGTGTAGCTTAGAAAGACAGGCGAAAAAAGGTCTGTTATTAATTGTGTATCAAGTTATTTAAAATGTTTATATTTTTTTCAAATGCACAACAATTTGACTATGTTTATTGCAAAATTAAGCTGAGACATAAATGTCAACTGCATGCATACATGGTGATGTTAAAAAATTTCAAAACATTTGATGATCAGGGTTATAGTCAGGATTTGCTTTTTGGTGGGTAGGGTATATCGTCATCATGTAAAGGTTTTTTTGCGAACGGTCGCGTCGATCGAAAATTTTTTCCTGTCTCTCCGGACACTTCTGGAGTTGTTACGGGTTTTTTATGTATCGCACTTGTATACATCGCCCTTGGATTATTGTTAACAAGTGGCAAACGCGACTAAGTTACCGATGAGATACGAAACGGATGTTTTGTTATTTCCGTAGGTTGTGGTTTTGACGTCAACTACCATGTGACTGAATGTATCATATGATAATGTAGGCAATTTTAACGTTTACCATTTTGAAAAAGTGTGGACACAATATCAATTCATGCTTGTAGGCTATGACACGGGACCGGATCGTTTGTAGTCCGGACTGAGCCGATCCTGGTGTTGTCAGCCACCAGTTCGGGCCGGAAGTCGACCAACGCTCTGACCAGTGTAAAGAACAAGGGCGGGACAGTATTATAAGCTTATTCCTAAGCCTAAGCCTAAGCGTAAGAATGATGTTATTGCTAAACCTATGGCCAAGCCTAAGCTAAGCACAAAAAATTAGTCTAAAGCCTAAGCTTATTCTTTTATAGTCCCACAGAAAAACCTTTCGCCATTGATCTTTACATGGGCCAACGCTCATATTAGCTGCTTAATTAATGAGCGATTGCCTTTTTGCAGTCTCGATTCGTGACCCTAAACTTGTTTAGGAAAAAATAGCGTCCAATTTTGTATAGCCGATTTCAAAGATTTTTTGGTTCCAAATTTTTTTCGCTTTAAACCATAAAATCCAGCGCAGTAAAATTTTAAACAACATAATTTGTCCAGCTGTCGCCTGGCGCAGAAGTGTTAGGTTGTACCGTGCCGAAGCGTGGAGCGCATTGCGGCCGTTGAGTAATTTCGAACCGACCGATCCAGTCCACGTCTCTATAGCTTACTCAAATGAAAGCACAATTAATTTTTAGTTATATACATTTCTATTAGTTTAGCTCAGGCCCATAACCAGCTTACTTTGCTAGGGGGACTACAAATTTTTCAGAAGGGGCATACAAGGGTTTTCTCTGACTAAGCAAGGTTTAAAATTTCCTCGGAGGACCAATCTTATTTCAGGGGCCGAAGCTCAGCCCCGCAGGCCCTCCCTTGGCTACTATTCGGTTTGGCTTAATATTTAGCTCATCCAATCAGATCGCGCCAGACTACATTAACATTAAAGTAAGCTACGTGTTACTATCCAGCTTTAGTAATTAGACCAATTACATATTCATTTTAGACCAATTACATATTCATTTCAGTTAAATTTTAATGTATTTGTTTGTCTCTAAGATACCGTTTGAATTTGGCCATAAATTTTATATCACTGTTTACAAGGTGTTCATCTGACACGTTTGCAGTTGTTGCTCGCAACTTTAAGTATTTCAGCAATCAGATTGAGTTTGCGCAATGTCTGAAATGACGATTACTGTAATACGAGTCAGAAGGTTTTTCATTTTGAAATGAGCTCGACAACTTAAACGCCCCAAACTTTGCTGCGTTCAGTCTCTTATCAAATTGCAACAGGTGTTTGTGATAACCGCAGCCGTTACGGTAACTTCAATTTTAGCGTAGGCAGCAAGCAAGGTCGAGTCTTCAAAAAGCCCCGTGCACATATTTGTGACACTTATTGCTACAGCACTGCTTAAGACAAAATTTCATAACCAATATGGACACCCCCTGAAAATTTAATGAAAATTGACTTAAATTCCTATACGGGGGTCGCGATTGCGTACCTTCGCCAATTTCACTCCGAATTTTAGCCAAGGGGTGTGGAACCTGGTAAACACCAAAGTTTAAAATAGCATTGCTTGGTTTGGAAATCTCTCAAACACACTAGCGCATTCAGACTGATCGAGTGTCGTATGCCCCCCTGCTGTCAGAAAATTTTTTGTGATAAAATGGCAAGGTACCTTCCCTACCTTACAATTTGATCCCCGAAGAAAATTGGCACAAATAGCATACAATAAAACTTGCGTTTCATAACTTCTACCAGCTCACACCGCGTCATAAATTTCTTCTGTGTCCGCCACAGCTATCGAACGCCCATTTATATTCGAGATGGCGAGAGGAAAAAAACGCTAATAAACAAGTGTTCGAAAACCTTAATAAAGATACAAAACAAGCCTGTTGACAGTTTTGCTATTTAGCAGTGAAAATATTTATTTTTACAGTTGAAAATTTATAGCCTGTCATATTGCAGCAACCATTTTGGTTGTGTCAGACTTTGCCGACAACAAAAAGAGCATCATTCTATTAAATCTGCGAAGGAAGCAGCGAGGTATTGCGTTGTTTTTGGTAATTAAAACTTGAAAAAAACACTGTTACAACGGTAAAGTGCAGTCGTCGAATATTTTTCGAACTGGAGTTTTATAGCGATCGCCAGGTGGGTAGGCAGGATTTTTGGTTTAAATCAAATGTAGCGAGGGCGAAAACTTTTTTTACACTTGTAAGTCGAATATTTTTTACCCCCTATGATCAAACAGGTTTTTGCTAAAAGCCAGCAACGTTGTCCAATTTCGTTTATCCCTTAGGTTATTTGAAAGCGTTTATAGAGGTATAGTTGTTGGCCATTCCCAGTGACACCCTTGGTCATCGAGTAAACAAACTTTCCTAAACGGTGTTTCACAGTGTCGGAAAAGCTGCCTTCTTTTCAGTCTATGAGTGGAAGACATCGCTTAATAGAAGTTAGGGCCCGTATTCTCAAATGTCTGTAGCACCTATCACCAGTTGATGATACATCTTGCACTATCGAACCAGGGCATGGTGAAATTTCAAGTTCAGCACATTTTTCGCACTTGATTGATTCTAGTTCCATGCAAATTTTAGGATCTTCAATTGCTGGAATTCGTTCTCAGTAACTGGTAACATCTACATGGATTTGATAATATATTTTCTTTCGCTTTAACGAATGTTCAGTGTTAGTAAATATCACATCATTCATTCGATGTATCAAAGTTTTCAACACCAACCATAGAAGACAAATGCTTAGTTGGTCAAATAAATCAGTCCCGATCCCATCGAGAAATGGTTGAAAATTTAAGCCATTGCCCGTGTTTGATCGAGACTTACCACCCTCTCACCATCAGAAAGCAACTGCTTATTCCACTTTTCTGGAACTAATAAGCAAATTCAAATTTACAATCAATAGTGCGCAATTATAATTTCAAAAGAATTAAAGAACATTTTGTGTGCTTTTGACTCTGCCGTGCTTTTTTAATACTTATTGGGTATTCAAAAATTTTCTAAATATTTTGTGTTTAATCCCCTGTGAATTAATTTAAAGCACTAGTTAAATACGTTACTTAATAACTTAAATCTGATGTATACTTCTATAGATATCGGAAATACTAGTCAACTTGGTTGCAAATTTGCAGTTCTAAAATATTTAATCCCAAAGGTTTATTCCTGAAACTTGTGCAGAAGTTTTTGTGTACATTTCGACTCGCTCGTTAATTTATTACTACATCGTGTAAATTGACTACTTTCCTAATGAATGTGTTTCAATTTGCATATATGTCGTAGGCCAACCTGCTATTCAGGCAAATTTGTAATTGGCCTAGGTATTTGTGCTATTTTATGTTTTAATAGAAGTTTGCCCAGGGCAAAACTGTTATTGAACTTATAGACCAATTAGATTTCATTATTTGGATAGACGCAATTGTTTTATGATATCTCATTATCGTTATTTGGCCTAGGCCAAACTGCTATTTGCTTCGAACATCACATTGCCGAATAGGTACCCTTCCCTTTTTATTACCATCCGTCAGTATTAGACTTGGCAACATAGGGAAAAGGTTCGGCTTCTAGAAGCTTTTTCGAAACCTAAGCCTGTACCTTAACCTAAGCTTGACAGAGAAACTTTAAGGGAGTAAATTTATAATCAGTTAAAATCATCTAATTTTCATAATCAGTTAAAATCATCTAATTTTCGTTGTCTAACATATAGCCAGCGCCAGCTGAGCACATTCTTTTGTAATCTATCCCTTTGAATACTTAGAATAAGAGGCAAGAGAGGGGAGGTAATAAGAATCCGTCATCTCTATTTGGGTTGGAAACATTGGAGTTGATTTTTTTCATCAAAATTCGTAAATCGATACGGTCCAAAATTAGTAATTCATTCATAAACCACAATTACCCTAAATAGATCACGTAAATTATTCGTCGACTTAATAATGTTCAGTAACGAATTTGATTTAATACTCAAAGTATCTTTATTCATAGCAGCGCACTCAAATTTTAATAGTACATCCTTAAAGTAAAGTAATAAACTTTAAACTGTACTAAATCGTTGGCACAAGTTAAACGTGCGTGGCTCAAATAACTGGAGCGCTGAATTGAAATAATGAGTAACCGAGCTGATCCGAATAGTGAGCGGAGTACCCTTTAGGGATTCGAAATAAGTATCAGTATTCCCGTTTTTATTCGATCACTACAGTATCAATCAAGTTCTTTCACTTGCAAAGATAAACCTTATCTTGATCTGGCTCACAATCGCAATACAATTATTGTACGGATGTATGCATCCATGGAGAGTCAGCTTTGCTAAAAGCGTTGATACAATATAGTAAACTAAGCTTATTCAAATTTTAAATTAAATTATCAATCTTAACATGAAAAATTCAAAAACAGTACGCGGACGAAGCCTATTGGTGGCTATTTTTGACATGAATTGTGAAGAAAGGCAAGCTGAGAGATTTGACTGCTTTATCGGTCAATCCTTTTAGGGTTTTACAGTAGCCGCCTATGCCTAAGTCTAAACCCAAATTATTGTATATATAAACATAAGTTTGAAACTATGACTAAGTCTAAGCAAAAAAATTTGTATACAGAGTCAATGGGTACACTGGATTTTCCCTAAAAGTAAGACGGGTCGCTTGTTCGGTAAGTTTAATTACATGTAGCTATTATTTTCAAATCTTGTAACAAAATGCATTGCTTTTTGCGTGTAGTTCTTAAATAAGAGTGTTTTAATTTCAATTAAGCTTCTAACGGGTATATGTAACACTTAATCTAGGGTCTAGATCACCTGACCCAGCAAACAAAAAACTCAAATTTTGAACTGGACAATTTTATGAATTGTGTCTGGTTTGCTTTCGTTTCGCCTGCGAGTTCTTCGCATTCCTATCTTTGCTGTGACCTTAGTTGGCTAAATGAACCCTTCCGAATTAAAAATTGTACCTACTCTCAAAAAAGCTAAATTAACTCATTTATGTTTAAGCTAATCTAGCAAATATGAATCTGACTTTCTAGATTAACTAAACTAACTGGTAGATCATGCTTAATTTCATTAGAAATCTGCCACATTTTTAGTTTAATCTAAAAGTGAATGAATTCTAAAAACTACACAGTTTCTGAGCACCACGTATATCTTAAACCCCTGAAGTTAAAAATATATATTTATTAAATTAAAATTATAGTTTAGTTAGTCCGTCGAGCCATTTAGGTTTTACTTAATCTCACGTTTGCATACAAGATCGGGCCGTTGTTTTGTTACTTTTTTCTACCTTAATTAGCCATACAACTCATTTGAACAAAAACAAATATGACATAAATATTTACAAAGGCTGCATTTTTCAAAAAATGGTTTTAAACAAGAATTTTTTCAGGGACATCAGTGATATAAGGTTGGTGGTGGTATATTGTAGTGTAAACTTTGCAAGGCTTTTATAAATTTGTAGCAAAATCAAATTTTTAAAATATGGAGGACAGTGTTCAAGATTTATGTCATAATTGTTCGTTCAACAGGGTGGTTTGGGGCACTTCCGGCATAAAAGCTCGTGGGGGCTGAAGCGTATTCAACAGGATCGATTGGGGGATATATCTGTCCGAAAATTGTAAAAACATGAGCAGCGTCGGTCAAAGCGCCCCTCAAACCTTCTAAGTGGGGAGGCGACCCTTGGGGGCCCTATCTTGACATACCATAAACGTTTTTTTCGCGGGCGGGTTGAGCTGTGAAATATTTTATTGGGGCTTTAACTTACCTGTTTGGGGGCCCCGATTATCCTAACGCCGGTTCAAGATATGAGAAAAAAGTCACTTTTAGCCACTTTAGCATATTAACCTGACAAGTTGTACAGTATAAGCAAATTTTCTCACTCGCTACACCAGCTTGCAAAATATTTACATGAAGTTTTGCCCTTCCAAAATAAAACCCTGACCACATTCCTGGATGGGGGCCATGTCGATTTTTTAAATAATGCGCATATATCGCAGAATGTGTCAGAAACAGCGATTTAGCTTTAAATTGACGTTGTTTTTTGCTTTATTTATTGTAAAATGCAAAACCGTTTAAAGAATAGCTGACGAGAGCTAATTTGCACTATAAATAAGACCTGCATCCGTTGGAATTAAAGAATTAATTCCCTCAATTATAACATTATTAAGCATTAAACGTTACTCGGTTTAATAAGCAGAGCTTTCAATTTGCATTTTGAGTTGTTTGCAATAGAGCCCGCCTTAAGTGTAGGTACTAAGGATAAATTTGAGCCAAATCCTAAACCTCACATTAAGCCGAGATTTAGATTTTAGCCAAAGCCACTAAGTGACGGAAATGAACAGACTTTTCATATTAATTAAATTTTTGGCACGTGTCGCATAAATCTCCCAGTTTAAAATCACTGGAAACTAGCGCTTTACTTGCTACACCCATTCAGTGTTCTAGGAAAATTCATTAAATGTTTCCAAAATTTCTCCAGCATCGGATTAGAGTTATCCATTAGCTGATTTCAACCAATTTTAAAATTACAAAGTATTTGCTTCCCCTATTAGAAACAGAATTGATTACCTTTTTATTTTATAACTTGGTCAGCGGTATATTAATTCTTAAATCCCATAGTATTGAATTTTTAGCCAATGTATAGAACAGGGCCGTAACTGTAACATAAGCATAGTTCTAAAACCTAAACTTAAAGCTCAAGCCTAAGTTTAAGCAAAAAAGTTAGTTTAAAGTTTATGCTCACTTTATTGCAGTCCCGCCGAAAAATGTTATCGCCGCCTTATTGTTACATGGACCGTATTTTGCAACGAAAAAAATATGTAAGTTCAGTGTGTTTACGAGTCAAATTTGTACAAATTTTATGTACGGCGAACATTTATGTTTACTGTAAGTAATAAAATTTGTGTAAGTTTACGTTTTTTTTACAAATTCACTCGGTGGTTGTACCGTAGGGACCGTAAATAAGATGAGAGACTAACAACTATTTTACCTTCATTTATTTTTAATTTTGACCCGTGTTAATTAGACACAAGACTGTTATATTTTATATCATTTCTGTTGGGCATAACTGTGCTGTTCCAAAGCATTTTTGTTGATTGCCATGCGCGTTAATGTTTTTTCCGGGTTTCCTAGTCAATGTGGCTAACCTGAGAGTGTCGCATATTTGAACATTCTAAGCCATTCTTCTGCTTTGGTCTCTTTTTCGAACCTTAATTAGGACTTATGGACTCTATTCACTAATGGATCCTAATTAGCAATACAGATTACTATCTCGTATTGATTAAACCTGCCCACTGTCTTATTCGGGCAACTACAGTACAGGACTGTGACCTGTTCAACATGCTAGGGAGTCTAAAAAATTTACAGGTGTGGTTATCAAACCTATTCAGACCACATACAAGCCGGGCAGAAACTTACTTAGGGCAGTAAAATGTTTTCAAAGCGTCTGAGTCCTAACAATGCGTAGAGAAAATTCAGGGGCTCATTGTGTTCTTAAATCAAAAACAGAATTCTTGGAAAAAATAATTTTTGATTCCATAGCATCATTGTTTATTTGGCCAATTTTGTTTTTAAATGCGTCCACGTTTTCACGCCGAATTATTATAGAGTAGGCGTATAATTTAGACTGCTTTTTGCTTAGGCAAAGGCTTTTATTTACGCTTACCGGTTTAAGGTTAGACTACAGGTTTGAAGTATGTTTCGGTTGCCGTAACACCGCTATCATTGACGGTACACTTTATAGTGTTTCAACGTTTATGATCTCTCTATTTTGTGGTATATATGTCACTCATCTAAAATAGCTGAATTTGTCATAAAATTGAAAAAAATTTTAATTTTGCCGACGTCTTACTTAGAAGGAATTACTAAAAAATTTTTTAGTGGTTCGACATAAGCGATTAAACATTTTTGAATACTTAAAAGCGCTTACATGGCTAAATTTAGATTGAAATTCAACTAAACTGCCCCAAACCAAAAAACTAATCAAGTTGGCGAACTAAAACAAGGTTTGTTCAGAGCAGAGATTACTGTAATGACCCGAAAAAGAAGGCGAAGGGGAAGAGAAGTTCCCCATTTTGAGTCCCAATCAATAGGAGTCAGTATCCTTAATAATAGTCTGTAAGCGGATAGAGTCCCTAAACCCTAATTGTAATGCATAAATGACTCCAGTACCGAATAAGGTTGAGTTTGAAACTTTAAAGCATACTTAATTTTTGAAGGTGCAGTCCAAAGTATAACCTTGCATTATCGCTTAAGCTTTTGAAACAAGACAAACGTTTAATTCAGCAAATAGTTGCAATACCGGATATGTATATATCAGTAACGAAGGATGGCGGAGGGCGGGTTAAAAATAAAATAATAGTCCGTAACCAAATAACAGAGGGTACCCTCTGGAGACGCGAAATGTTTTTAGCCTCCCTAGCAAGGCAATCTGGCTACAGACATATGATCCTATGGCTGATCCTATCTCAAAATTGTGGAGGCTGCAATGTGCGACAGACGTCTTGAATTATTAAAAATCGCTACTTAAAATTTATTTGTTTCAAAATTCATTTGTTTCATTTCTGCTCGGGTCGTCAAATTATAATTGTAAATTTAAAATGCCTTTTTTTACCTTTTAACTACAATATTTTTATATATTTTTGTACGTAAATGGCATCTATAAATCAGGCCACAGGTATGTTTAGTAAAGTTTAATTGCTTAGACGTATTGAACGACGAGGGATACGGGTGATAATATCACCGGAAATTTTTGAACAAACAACAGTTTTTTACAATGAATAGCGGAATCCTAGCGGTTGCTAAATGTGCGTCGATCGCAGCGCTCATTCATAACAACCAGTTAAAATTTATACCCTATCGAAATGCAATCTATAGTGCTACACTCTTGTTGAAGTTTCGCTTGTTAGGGTACAATTTGGACATAGTAAATAACCAAGTATAATGACCTCTGTTCGTATTTGAAACATAAACGAATTTAAAACTTTGGCAAAGTGGTTTGGTCTTGAAATAAACGGTTACCGGTTCGCCAAAACGGTGCTGCACCAGGGTAAAACTATTTGTCATCAAGATTATTGACGGCTCAAAAGTTAATGACCCATACATTGTTACAGTTATAAGTAGCTAAGTAAGCACTTGTGATATGTTAAAACTTTAACGTTTGTTTGTACATTCTTTTACGACCGCATTTTAATATTTGCTCTTTGGCTTGTTGTTTTTTGAGTTGACATTTTAAGCGAATTCGGCTCCAACATGTTTATTATAGCGTTTCTAATTTTGTTAAGTGATTTGCTCGTATTCTAACTTGTTTCACGCCGGAGCCGGGTCTGTAGCCTAGGGAGCGGCACCTGGGGAGCTCATCCGTAAAAATTTTGCCTCCAATAAAATATTTTCAACCTTACTTGTAAGTCATTGAAAATTCTTGTATGCCACTCCTTTAAATTTGTTAATCCCTCAAACAAGGTGAGCTGGCTACGAAACGTGTCGGAGCAACCATGTTTTATATACACTATTTGAAAACGCGTTCAATCAAAAGAAGGTGGGGCGCGCAAAAATATTTAATCGTACCCTGAAAACAAATGAATATTGCCCGGAAAATGTGAATCAATGATAGACAAATAACAAGCAAAGGCACACGTTGGAACGTTGGTTGAAACCTTTTAATTAAGATTAATGAATGCGTCAAATTTAACTGAGGGGTGTTTAAAGCAGAAACGTAACGGTATTCAACGAGCAATATTAAACATAAAGTGCTAGTGCAAGCCAAAACGCACATTTAAACCCAAGAATGCAAGCTGAATACACTTTCTTGGATAACTTTGTAAACTTTGTAAACTGAATCAACTTCGTAACCCAGATTGTATTTTCGTCAATTTTTTATTGATCCTATAAAATATTTCATGTAAACTGTAACGATCTGCCAACTAAGCCTAAGTCTAAACTTCAACGTATAAGCCTAAGCATTATTTTGAGGTGTCTAAGAGCGTTTCTCTCGCCCAACAGGCATCTGTAATTTTTACATGAAACAGATAAATTATAAATTTCTATTAATTCGACTGGTTAGTCGAATGAAATTCATAGAATTTTGCTATCTACTCCGGGTCACATGCCGAGACTAACGCTCCGCGTACAAGTCACAGTTAATATAAATTAGAACAGAAACGATCAACCCAAGAATGCAAACTGAATACTGTCTTGGATGAAACTTTACAAATTTTGTAAACTGAATCAACTTGACAAGCCAGGTTTTTATTTTTGTCAATTTTTTATTGATCCTGTAAAATATTCCATGTACACTGCAACGATATGCCAACTATTACCTTTGACTTCAACATAAGCCTAAGCATAGTTTTGAAGCCTCTAAGAGCGTATGTTTCGCCAGTATTTTGACATGGAACAGATAAATTTTAATTTTTCATTTTATATCGGTTGGTTAGTTTTGAAGCCTCTAAGAGGTTATGTTTCGCCAGTATTTTGACATGAAACAGATAAATTTTAATTTTTCATTTTATATCGGTTGGTTATCCAATTGAAATTCGTAGAATTTTGTTATCTGCTTCAGGTCACATGAGGAGACAAACGCTTCGCGTATAACAGTTTATCTCGATAAATTTAGAACAGAAATGGTCTGAAATCTAAAAATCCTTGTCGCTTGCAGGTTCTAATTTGAATTCGGGTTTTTTGTGAAGAGGAATATTATCGAATGAACGGCTTATAGTTCACTATCCAAGGGTGCATTTTGATCTTCTCAGTTACAAAGCGTCCGTGTTTGCAGCGTTAGAACCATAATTTGTTCAAGAAATGCAGGATTGCAGCCAGCTCAAACTGCTGCAAAACAATTTTTTGAACCAGTATGTGAGTGGACTTTGCAGAAATAGCATGCTTAGAAGCGAGTCTAAAACGTGTCTTGGGTGGACAAACATTTTTCTAAAGGGGGCATGGTCCCACTGTCCACCGTCATGTGACGGCTCCGATTAGATGGCGCAGCAAGATTTCTGTAGGATAAAAAACATTTTGTTATAAATTGTTTTATTGTTGTGGAAAAATATTTTGCCCGTCCAGGAGAAGATGAACGTAGCGGAAGTGGCGTTTTCTTTCAAAATCTGCCATAGTTGCAGTTGTCGCTTTGTTTTTAACTATTTGTTGTTTAATATTTGCAAAGTATGACTTTTTTTTTCAAATTGAATTAACACAGATTGACACGTATGTACATATATGGAAAAATGGTTTTTAATTAAGTCTATTTATAGATACAAAAATATGCGTTAGGTTTAATATATACTTTCATTGTTTTCATTTCAATGTTGAGTAATAACTATTAATCCTTGTAAAATCATTGGCTTACATACGTCAGGATTATCAAGTTTTGCAATTTTACCTAATACCGTTCATTTCTAACACGCGTTGCTATAAAGAAACAAATCCCTGGCATTTATTAGTTGCTAAACCAGCCTAAAACGCACAGGTTACTGAAGAAGCACGTAAATAGCTTATATTGGTCATATGTTATTGTCGGGCCACGTATAGCGATGGTGGGTCAGGAGGGCTCAGCTCTTGTGGAAAAATTTTTGGCCTTCCTAGAGAATTTTCAACGTCGCTTGAAAGTCAACGAAATCCTATGTATAGCCCTCCTGAAAATTTTTTAGCAACCCATAGCAAGGTGAGTTTGCTACGAGTCTATAGTACATCTGTGCACCTTGACAATCCTGCTGCATCCCATACGCTTAGACTTAAGCTCAGGCTTAGGTTTTGGCAAAAACTTGCTTACTGCAGGAACCCTACCCCATTTTGAGTTCCAATCGATAGAAGTCCGCATCCCTAATAAGAGTCCATAAGCAGATATAATCCTTAAACCAAATTAGAGTTGGTTATTGTTACATCTATAAGAAATCTGGTCAAATTACTGAACTGGTTAAAATCGGAGTCTGTTTCGTTTAAAACGAATGTAAACAGAGACACTGCCAGAATTTCAAATTTCATTAATGGAGCGCAAACCTTCAAGTAAATATTTTTCGCAAACAAGCGTAAAAACTTAGCGTGGCGCTAAAGTTGTCTTGCGGCGCTGTCCGTCACTGTTTGTCGCCGTCCGTCGCTATACGGTATCGTACGTTAGTAATTCACGTACGATAGCACACGGTGACGTACAATGACGGACGGCGCCAGGACGTCATCAAAAGCATACCGCCAACCTTAGATCTTGCGTATGTTACTGATGTAAGGAAGTTGAACTTCCATTTGGATTTACAATTCAGAGCCACTATTTCTAATTTTTGGAGAGACAAGAAAAACGCTCTTCTATTAGGCGTTCTGGTAGAGATCCGGGGGGGGGGTTAGAAAATTTTTTCCTCCTGCGCTCGATAGCAACTAAACTATTGTGAACGTAGACCTTCCAGAATGGAGTCCTGGCTGTTTCCCTGAGCAGGGAACGTTTCGAATGCTTGCAACGGCTGTGGTTACCAACTGTAACGACGCTCATAGCATTGAAAATCAGGCTTGCGGGAGCACATTTTTTATGACGCGATATACCTTCTTAGCCCCGTGTTACTTTTGGATTCGTCCCGTTTTCTAGCGGGGCTACAATAGAGTACACTTAGGTTTTAGACAGTTATTTTGCAATGCTTATTTTTATCTTTTTAGATTAAGCGTAGACGTATGAATATGTTAAGGCTACTGTTGTTCTCGCAAAAGTAGAACATTGGTTCCTCCTAAATTCAAAGTTAGAAACAAAACATTGTATAATTAGAAATGACAGTTTCGAGCATATATAAGGTTTCTTTCATGAGTTAACCTGATGATACGGTTTTTAATTCCTATTTTTGTGTGTTTTCTAAGTATTAACACCGCTAGCCATAACTCGACGCTAAAGTGTTTATTTTATATTTAATTTCATACCTCAGAGCGTGAGGTTGAATTTCAGCCGGATCAAGGTGTGCGCCAAAAAAATTTCACGACTATAGGAATTCTATACGACTAATCAGTGCAGCTGAAACGTTTCAATAAGCGGAGGGAGGCAAAGATTAAGTAATCCACCGAATGTTCATTTTTAATCAAAAGATTTAAAACAATTACCGTCGTATGTAAGCCTTTAATTAGGTCGGAATACTTGGTTCCTAATATTTTATAAATTTGAAAAATTTCAAAAATTATAGTTTCTGCAAGGCTTAAATCAAGGTTTAAACACGATTGTGATATTACTATTTATGGGTTCGGCAAAATGGGTATAGTTTAACCTATTTGTTAAATAAGAAATAAACGAAAGATTACCAAATATGGTACTGCTTTACTTCCTGGATTATTGAAGCGACACTAAAGCTTTTGTCTTCAATGCCGCCTTCAGGTATGCGGAATAGCGTGCACCTTTACCATCCGGGGTTTGCTAAGCAACGCTATACACAGGTAGGTAGGTATACTTGCTAGAAAATTGGGGAATATGCCGCTGCAGAAGCGTATTTGAAATTGTCTCCAAATAGACTCAACTTTCATACTTCGAGTCTATATGGCGGCGTCCGCCATTAAAAATTAAATTCAAATTGTAGCTTTAGGAATTTCTAAAAACTAAAGTTACTGTTATTTTACAAAGTTAAGAAGATTTTTACAGTAGCGAAATTCGTCCAAGTTTCACTGATACCGCCCCGTTTGAACACTCAACGCAATATTCTGTGGCGTCCGTGTTTCCATTTTATACAAACGACTGTTCCGGTGAACTAGTTGATTTTGTATTTTTCTAGTCGAAAAATTTACAGCCGAGGAATCTATTCTCAGTTTAAAGTTCAAAATTAGCTGTTATCAGCGTTCGGTCGTACACAGCTGACTTGCCAGACTTCAGTTATACAACAAAATATTGACATTTGAATTTCAATTTAATGAAACTAGCTATGTAATTTTAGACGATAAGTAGGCAAATTTTGAAAAAGTGTGAATCCTTATAGCATGAGAACGTGGAATTGTTTTAGTTTGGTTTAAACAGTATAATCCAATTGAAGAAAGTATGGCTTGCAGCTGCGACACTTTATGATCAATTTTTATTGTATATTTTATTACAGTTGATTTTGATAATTTCTGGGTCAAATAAACACGGATCCTATACATGGCGGAATAGCTGTATTCTGCAATATCTATTTTGACTTTTTTGTTCTTGGATATACTGTTCAATTCATAGAAAGGCGCGCCAAAATGTGAAGATTAAGCTTGCCAAAACTTCTACTCTCCGGCTTAAAACTGATCCTAATTACGGACGTCTTCAAGGAGATATCCCTACTGAATATAGGGGCGATGTATATCTCTTCCGAAAATTCTGAAGAGCCGCAAAAAAGGCCCCTAGAAACTTTAGAACAACGTGACAGGATTTCAGAGTCCAAAAAATTCTTTAAAACTCTGTACCATACTTCAGTTTAAACTAACTAGTAAATGTTGCATTTGAAATGGTTAAGCGAACCGTAACCTAATCAGACCCGTAGCCAGGTCACCTTGTTATGGGGAGGGGGGACTAAAATTATTCATGACGGGCATACAAGCGTTGTCGATGGCTTACAATCAAGGTTGAAAGTTTTCTAATGTGGCAAAATTTTGCAAGGGGAACTGAGCCATCCCCCTTGCTCCGCTTTGGCTACGCATCCGAACCTAGTATTAAGACAGTGTTGCGGGTTATAGGCAGCAGTTATAGGTATGATTTGGCTCGACCTAACATCTTTGCCCGCTGTGTTGCTATGGAAATGTCGGAAACGTAAATTATTTCAAATTGTAGTTATATACATATTGGCACAATATTTCATAGAAAGCAAAAGTTAATGAATTTTAATCGTGAGCCGCTTGTGTTTACATTGGTTGACTGGCAAATTGTCTTTGAACCATCACGTTGTGGGGGCGGATTCGGAAAAGTGGGCGTACAGCACCCGTCAGAAAATGTTTGGCAGAAAAATGCTGATGTTTCTACTTCACAAATATACACGTCTGTGCTATTAATATAATTTTGTTTTAAATCTGTTTAGTATCTGGAGTTTGCGACCGCTTGACTCCGAACCTGGACAAAATGATGTATTTGGGGGTGTGCGAAGACACCAGTCGGTGCCAGTCCCACCCGACACAAATTTATGGGCACATCAGCGATGGCTGCGGGACACAGCAGGCTGACAACGTCTTGCATCTACCATAATACTGTATTATTCTGAGGACAAAGCCAGTAGTCAACTGCATGTTTTTACCGCCTTTTATGCTTTGGCCCATGTAAAAATCAAGGGCGGAACGTTTTTCTGTGGGACTACAAAAGTGTAAGCTTACGCTTTAGACTATTTTTTTGCTTGGCTTACGTTTAAGCTTAGACTTAGGCTTAGGAATATGCTCATTCTTACGCTTAAGCTTGGCTTAGGCTTAGGCTTTAGGCTTAGGAATATGCTTATAATACTGTTCCGCACCTGTTGTTTACATTGGCCCATGATTTGAGTAACCATTCCGAACCATACCAAATGTTACGATTCCAACTTAAGATAAATTATTTATTAAAGTACCTTTTTTAGAATATGTCTTGGGGCGCCGGCAGTTATGTGCCAGAGGGTACACCTGCCCCCAGTCATGGCTATAGAATAAAATTGCTTTATAAAACACAAAATTTGGATCTACTGCAGTTAATTTAAAATGTTCTCCAGCGGTCCGTGCTCTACACTCCCCCCAAACTATCATTCTCGTATCGCCTTTGGATTGAATATTCCATGTAATTTGGTTTAGTCTAATAACTTATGCATTGTTTGTTGGCAGTTGCAATTAGTTGATTTCTCTATGGAATCCAAACAAAGATGGGGTCACAGCGGCGAGATGCAATTGTGTTAGGTTAGGTGCTAGAGTGTTCAACGGTGTAGAGGTTAATCCAACGACAACAGAGTACCCACCTGCTGGCGAGCAGTCCTACTTATTACAAGAAACCTCGCGAGTGAAGCGAACCAGAAACCAAATGAAATTTTAACACTAAATTCTACCGCAAACTTTTGGTTTTGAAAATTTATAGCTAACCTTTCTTATGGTTAGGCTAAACCAGGATAAAACCAGACGTGGACAGACCAAAAATGGGTATTAAAGCACGTCAACGAATGAAATATTCCCGTGAGAAATTGTAAAAACATGCCACGGACACAATTTTAAGCCACGGACACAATTTTAAATTTTAAAAATAAGTATACTTCTGTTTTAGCTTCGTTTACAACGACTATATTTTAGTGTGTTCTAAGCTATTTTTACTAGATTCTCGTATTAGCATCACAGCCGTTTGGCATTGAATGAATTAATAATTTTTTGTTTCAAACGTTTAAACGGGTCAGAAATCCATTGTATTGAAAGTTGTGCACTTCGTAGTATCATCCCACAGTAGACAAGTTCCAATCGCCACAATTTTTAACGGTCATTAAAACCATTTATAGAAACGTCCTGCGATTTGAAAGGATACTAAGAAGGATGTAGTGCTACCGCACCTTAAGCCCCTACATTAAGAAGCCGAAATTATTAGCTGTACAGGCTATCTACGCGTTGTCATTGTGCCAAATTTTAGAAAAATCTTCTCTAATATAGACCAATTAGTTTTTACGTCTAAATTTTGCACTATTTGCCAAATTTGGACTATTTAATTACCTGTTCCCTATTTGAACTTTTTAAAATATCTTCATATAACGGTTTTTCAAATATATAAATCGTTATATGTTTGTTACTTAGGTTTTAGGTTTACTAAAGCTGTTTAGTTTAATATTAATTCACCAGACATAAAGTTTATGTTCTACCATTTCCGGGTTGAGTTTAAATTTCCCTATTTCGATGATAACCAGATGCTTAACATTTCCAACTGTTAGTGAGGGAAAGCATGTATGTCAGCGAACTGAAATTTACTAAAATCCCGGTTTCATATTCATTCTGCTACTGCAGGGGATTCGGCGGCGCATCTTCCGGCCATTTTACGCCTTCCATAGCAAAAATTTCTTCACAACTTTGAACGAATTGCGCGTTATAACAAAGTTTCCCGGCTCTCCTGCAAACATTTTTGCCCATTATAAAAACAATTCCGGGTCGCGGGTCTGCTCTTGTCTGTTACAAGACCCTAAAAGCACTGAAACTTGTTTTGAAAATTTTCAGTCAATAACTTGGACCTTTTGGACCAAGTATGCATCACTAACCGCGACGCAATAGTTCCTGAGAACTTTCATTTTGGAATTACGATAGAACCAAATTGTATATTATTGCCATGGTGCCACACGGAGGCCCCGGGAAAGAAACATTTGCGCGAGTATACCCGCGGGTAAAAAATGAACTTCCGCAGTTAAAAAGAGGGGGTGGGTAAAAAATCTTTATACCCACATTCTACACTGGTGCCACCGAAAGTCTGCTTCCGGTTGCGGTATAATTTTTGCACAAAGTTTCACGGAGTAGAACAAACTTTAGTATTTTAGGAAAATTGGGAAGTTCATTGTTTTATTGTTTTGAAATTTATTTTTAAAGTCTAAATTATCAAATTTTTGCAACAAACTTGAAAACGAATATTTGAAAATTCAATAGGACCGATTTGACGCGATTTGGTACGAAAAATTCGTAATGTGTGGACTTGGTTTGGAAAACTAGAAAGTGGAAAATTCAGCAAGTTAATGCTCTAACAGGCGACTAAAATATTTAATACTTGCGTTGTTTATTCAACCTAAAATTCACTCATAAAACCTTGTATTAGCAACTATAGTTTTTGAGTTGTACTCTCTTAAACATTTTGCAACCTTTTAGGAAATGCATTTGTCGAATGAAAGACAAACCTATTTTTGCGTTTCATGCTTCCTAACAATACGGACTCTACATTTTTAAAAAGCCTTACTTTTACGCTCGCGCTCAACTTGAAAATATTTATTCAAAACAATAAACGAAGTTGACAAGTAAGAAGCTTCAATTCTTATCTCGGAGATATAGGTCGCGAGACTTATTCTAGGTTCACTTTGCACCGAAATGATTTCCACAGAAACCACCCGTTTGCAATACAGATATATTAATCAAATGTTAAACAAATTACCGCTTAACGGCGTGGTTTTACTGATAGGAGCATTGTCGATATTGTTGCAGCTACGCGATTTTAGCGGTTTGCTACAATAAATGAAACCTGTTGACGGTGTTTTTGAAAATATTTCGCGTATTCACAGCTTAAAATCTCTACAAGACGTGAAGACACACGAGTGCTAAATATTTAGGGCCAGGTCCGCTGACAGCTCACTTTGACGGGGGGGCTAAAATTTTTTCCGGAAGGTACACAACCGTTTTCAACAACTTAAACAGAGCGTCAAAAATTGTTTAGAGGGGCCAAATTTTTCAGGGGATTGAGCGTGAGCGTCCGTGGTCCTCTATGGGTACGAGCGAGCTTTAGAGTTTAACCAGTCGTCGTCAATGTTAACTGAAATGAAACGGTTATTGCTGGCTTTACAGATCATACGACCCGCAAGGTCAGCCAATTAATTGTCAGAGAGCTAGCTCAAAGCTACTACAGAAATGTTAAGTTCTGCTGGAGATGTTTGTGTCCCACGTCTTAAATATCATAAAATATGAGAAATCCCCGCTTTATATAATTTTTTACCCCTCTTGTCCGTAGTCATGCCGGCTAGTGTTACTTTGAGCACCGTAGCAGTAGTAAACCAATTCCCTAAGCCTAAGTGTAAGC
Source organism: Enoplolaimus lenunculus (assembly GCA_030248215.1). Lineage (NCBI taxonomy): Eukaryota > Metazoa > Nematoda > Enoplea > Enoplida > Thoracostomopsidae > Enoplolaimus > Enoplolaimus lenunculus. Next base: position 50,422 of record JASANG010001672.1, read on the forward strand.
CTACGCCGACGTCTTTGGAGTAAGCATAACCTTATTACCAAGCCTAGACTTACGCGTAAGCTTAAGTCTAACTGAAAAAATAGACGGAACCGTTTAAGCCTACTTTATTGCAGTCCCGCGGAAACGTGGAACCTTCGTCAAAGTAACATTGGGTTCCTATCAAGGTAATACCTATATTCATTAGAACATACAACCACATATAATGAAACAATTCCACTTTACGTTGTATGTGTGCTCTAGATTTCGGCATTAATGAAATATTAGTTAGCCTCGATGTCACGCAAGTTGCGAAATTCCACCTTCAGGTGCATATAGTTCCAGCCCCCCTCCCTGGACGAATCTCGCCCCTTCCCCCATTAGAAAATTTTCCAACTTACTTTTAAGTCCTCAAAAACCCTTCTATGCCTCTGTTTATTATAGCTTCCCCTTGCAAGGTGAGCTAACTACAAGACTTATGTAATTTCGTTTTTCTGTATATGACAAGTTTAAGTTAAAAAATATTGTTTTAACGGGGTTTGATCGTATTTTAAGGTCATCAGTGTGACCCATTTTAATATGGGCATGTCTACTAATCCTAAACCTAACTAAGCTTAAGTTTAGATATAAATTAGATAATAGCCCTAAGCTTCCAAGTCTGAGCGTCTCAGTGTCTTAAGTCCACCGAGATCTTTATCATGAGCCAACAGTTCAACGTCGGTTCAACCTAATGGAAACTTGCACTTCTAAATGGTTTATTATAAGTTTCAGCTTAATCTCAAACCAAAATCAAAGCCTAATTTATGAGAAAATGCTATTATTCAAAACAAATTTGTGTTGAATATCAGAAGTGGTAATGTATGAATCTAAAGGAAAATAAGACATAAGCCTGATTCTAAGCATAGTTTGTCAAACAAATTCATTTTAACGGGGTTTGCTCTGATATTTTGATTTATAGCGCTAAAGGCCAATGTAAAGAACAGAGGCGAAACAGTATTATAAGCATATTCCTATTCCTAAGCCTAAGCCTAAGCGTAAGAATGAGCATATTCCTAAGCCTAAGCCTAAACCTAAGCCTAACCCAAGCACAAAATAGTCTAAAGTTATCTTACTTTATTGCAGTCCCACAGAAAAACGTTCTGCCCTTGATCTTCACATGGGCCGTGCTAAGAAACGTTGGCACAGTGAGCATTCCTGATCATTATTTTGAGTTTAAACCTAAACTAACGCCTAAATCTAAACTGAATTTATGACCAGAAACTTGTTGCTTGAGACTAATAATTATTTGGCCTCTCCAGAGGGTACCCCCCTTGTTATTCGGTTACGGACTGTTATTTATTTTTAAGCCACGCTCCGCCGCCCTTCGTTATTGATATATCCGGTACTGCAATTATCCGTTGAATTAAACGTTTATTTGTCTTGTGTCATTAGCTTGAGCGATAATTCAACGATATACTTAGAAATGTACTTTCAAAATTTAAGTACGCTTTAAAGTTTCGAACTCAAATTATTTTGTCCTGGAGTCATTTATGCGCAACATTCAGGGTTAATTGACATTTATGGACTCTAATTAGGGTTTAGGGACTCTATCCGCTTACGGACTCTTATTACGGATGCGGACTCCTATTGATTCGGACCCGAAATGGGGACCCTCCCCCTCTTATTACCCCCCTCTTATTCGGGTCAATACAGTAAAGACCGCCGCTATTTTTTGCGGACCGAAAGAAACCTTTGCAAACGAGCCAAAAAAATTATAAGAACACTTAATGAAAAACTGATTACGTGCTTACACTACAAATAACTCAAATTACGTTTGGTTTCTCGCTTGCTTCGCTCACGCTCTTTAATTCAGCCATTACACATATTGCGCCCTCCGGTAATATAAGGCAGTGGTTTCATTTAGCTCCTACGCCTCTTCTGTTAATAAGACGTTTGGCATTCTACTGGCTTTATCAAATTGTCCCATATTTTATAAACCAGTTACAATATTTTTAACCTGTGCACATGACAGATTTGTTTGTGATCAGTAGTAAATGGTTATAAACTGCGGCACACGGTGAACCTTTACCAATTCTATGGACAGGTACGTGAGTGCGAGCAGCTTTAAATCTGGCCAGAAACGCGTCATTAACAGTCACGTTTTGGAATGACGTTAGAGTTTTTGGGATTTGGATTTTCGCTTAGTTTTAAATAGTGGCACACCGAGGAATGACAATTCGAATGTGCCAGCAACGAAAAATGACTAAAACAATGTGAGCCGTGGTACATAATTGACCCAACGTTAAAGATTGTTGTTCCAGGCAATAATTTTGCCTAACAAAAATGAACTCGCATTGTAAACGGTCAGGTCGTCCTGGTCCAGCGCGGAGTTTTGGCTTCCGGTGTGATTAACTAAGTTATATGTATAATATATAATATATATAATAGATATACATGAATATATATTTATATATTTACTTTTTATTTATATATTTATTTTTGTTTATTTAAAAATTGCTGTTCAACTTTGACAAAGTTGTTTTATAAATTTTGTTTGCACTTGCACACGTGTGCCAAATATTCAGATGGTGCCGATAGCCATCATTGCACAAGGGAGGCGTTTGTTGATCTCTGACGAACCTGTACATTTTAGAAAACATATTTTATGAAACCTTTGTTGGATTTTGTCACCGTTAAATCCTCAAATAATAATTTGATATTATTTCCTGAGGGAGAGATTCTGCGACAAAATATCTGAAACATCAACTAATTAACCTTTAATACTTTTGTAATTAAATTTTGTCCCAAAGCTCAACGGAAACCTAACAGCGCCTTTGAAAATCTAAGCCAAGGCTGAATTTAGCTATGTAATTATGGGTAATGTTCCCTATATTGCTATCGATATATCAACCTAAATGCTGCCCTGTAGCAGAGCTGTTGCCAGACTTTTAGTACTTAGATGCACCGGGAACATTTCTACAGGGTCGGTCAAGATTAAATTCTCCTACCATAGAAGGCTTTTTGTGCTATCGAAAATGATTTTGAAGAAACGAGTATCGGCACCCCTGCTCTCGTCCTCTGTGGTTGTGATCCTATCAGAAGTTTGTTTTGGGAGAGGAAGGGGTAACCTCATGTAGAATAAATTTTTCACCCAAGCGAAGTGGGCAAGAAGTTTTTGTTGCTGCATCCCAACGTTTACTCTCAGAGGTATATAAAATGTACCTTATCTTTGTTGTCATTCCAGGAGTTCCGGTCAACAATCTATTTCCTCTATTCATACTTGTGTATTTTCCCCTGCTCTGTAACGCTGTCTTAATGGTTTTAGTTTAGCTATTTTTCTTATTCTTATGCCAGTTCACACATCTTGTTCAAAGTGTTTAATTTTAACAATTTCAACTGCTTTCAGTCCGAATTTTGAAGAGCAGTTTTAATATTTTTTCATGCTGAGTTACTGGATTTTTTTGCCTAAATATTTAATATTGTTAATCAAGCGCTGGGGCGGGGCGTTCCGAGAGGGGAGAGCGTGGATAGGCTGCGCCCCCCCCTCTTCAAATCGGAATGAGTTCGTGCGTAATAATTTGCATTAAAGTTTTCAAAACTTTTTGCTGTGGTGCAGTTCATGAAACAGAAACGTTCGGAGACTGTTACAGAGGGATTTAATACTGAATTAATGTATAGCTTCCCGCCGCTTTGCTAGCGAATTCTTCAAAGCTCATCCTAAATTTTGACTACAACGAGCCTTCGCTAACTCTGTTTTAACTCCAAGCCAAAAATATAAGTTCTGTACCAGAAATAAAGGAAATCGGGTGTGCTCGTTTCGTTCACGATATTTGTTCAAGTCGTGTTTACGTGGTAAACAATTAGGACCGGTCAAGCAACTCAGCCCGCCACAAATTTCGTTCACCTTAGAGAGAACTCTGAAATTGGTCTCGGAGCCGGCTGGGAAAGCGTAGCTAAGCTCATATATCTCGCCAAAAATTTAGCTGGATCACTGCTTAAAGAGCTCAAAGTTCACGTTTAGGTAAAAACCCAAGGCACCGACCTGGCACTATGCGCCTCTGCTCCCAATTAAATTCATCTCTACACCACTGTTCAAGGGGGCCCCTTTGTGAAATGTTTACAATTGATTATGCCGTGGCACAGTTTGAAACCGGTTGCACGAACCGGGTGTTCAGTGGTGTTTTACAGAGATAAATGGTTATCCGGTATCTGACCGACGTTTCTGACAGAGATTTAACGCTTTGACTGCTAACTTGTATTTTTTACGGTTTTAAACAACCACTTATCGAGCTAAAACCAAAAGTTACGCGTTAAACTCAGCTATAGGAACCAAATGATGTTTTACACTTTGCTAAATAGTTTCGCCCTAAATATCAAGCTTACGCATCTAAATATTGGTAATACCTAGATTAAAATCCGAATTAGTTTAAGGTTATCAGGCTGTTGCCGTGTTCTCAGTTGTAAAACCGCTGCGGTATTACAATGTGCAATATTTGCAAGCAGGTACTTTGTATACCAGCTAATTAATAGTGAATGCAACAGTCTCGTAGTTAGCTCACCTACCTAGGGGGATAGAACTTTTTCGGGAGAGGCGTTGACTTTTACAAGCAAAGTTTGAAATTGT
>JASANG010001672.1:60000-124731 GCA_030248215.1 Enoplolaimus lenunculus
ATAAAAGCTAATCCCTGTTATTCGAACTGAAGTATTTGCAAATGTAAACTATCTTAAATTGTTAAATTATGTATATCTCATATATATCAGATTCAATATGTTGATTAAACTCTCGCAATTTGCGATAATTACACAAATTACTTGTATGTTCTTTCTCCCAATATGTTCTGGATCTGTCACTGTGATCTGCCTAGGATTCTGAGTATAGCTTGGTGGTTCCAAAACTGATCAGTGGACAGTGACACATTTATCTGATAAGCTAACGTTGTGGAGTCATTTATGCACTACAATTTGGGATAATCGAGGCTCTTATTAGGGTTTAAGTACTCTATCTGTTAATTTAGTCTTATTACGGATACAAACTCCTTATTGTTCGGGACTAAATATGGGGACCCCCTCGTATTCGGGTGTATATATATATATTTATTTTTTGTTGCTAGTGGCAGATCAAAGGTTGCCCAGCGGGCTTGGCTAATTTTTGGTAAACTAAATTTTCTTAATCATTTTTAGAATTAAAAAAATGTTTAATATTAACAGAAAATCACAGTGTTTCAATAGAGTCTTTGTTAGCTTGACTTTAGCATTTTATGAAACTGTATCAATGTACTTGGCTCAGCTGTTGAAAGTAGAAAATTGCTAAATGATCTAAATTTCAGACATTTGCCGTAATAACATGCTAGTTTACTGATTAATTTCTAAATTGTCAGTTTTGCAATTTGTCACCAGTAAAACCGTCGGGCATTATTACTTTTTTGTGCTCCCCATTACGTCATCGTACTTACAAACAAACGAGCGTCCATTTTGTTAATATACAAGCTATCTCTTTTCAAAGACGAGTATAGGCAATTAGGGAGCCAACCCCGTTTGTAAGTTTTGTCCCGGCGTTTGAAAACTGTTTCAGTTGACAACAAAAGAAACACCAATACTTTGAAAATTTTATAAATCAAAATTCCCTCCTGTTGAAAATCCCGTCCTTCATCTCACAGTCTTTTTTACTCAAATCAAAGTTTGGTTTATAATTTTTTTGAATTATAATTTAACTTTTTTGACGAACATTCTCGGTATTCTAATTAAAAGTTTTCACAAAACAACTAAAATGAACTAAAATATTTTGAAATTTTGATTAATTGTGTACGCATTTTACATGGTGTGATTTCAGTAATTGCGTTGAGAATTTGAGACACAAACAATAACCAGTTTTATATTAGCAGAAAATGTCAGAATTTAGGGCTCATGTATAGTTTCCTCGCCACTAAAGTGAAATTTCAGTCTATATGTCAAGGTTCATGCAAACACGTAGGCTTATGCTTAGGTTCAGGAGGCGTAGATAAAAGATCAAGCAAAGGTTTAAGCTTAGGCATAGGCAAGCTATTTCTTAAACCTAGCCATCAGCCTACGCCTAAGCAGTAGGGCCGAAGTGTGCAACAGCCGCATTTAGGTTTTTATGGATTCGAACAGCAATAACTGAGGTCATTGAATATTTGCAACAACTGAATTGATTGTTTATTTGACCACAACTCCGTGATCCAACGAATCATCGCTACGAAATTAGCACCATTCAACTCAAGGAGAAATTTTACTGCGGTTGCGGTGGGGCTCGAACCCACGACATGCGAATTAATTGTTAACATTTTAGAGCATTTGTATAACATTTTAAATCAAATAATGCGAATAACAATTGCCGATGAGCAAACTAAGTGTGAAGTACAACAGTCAATATTTAACGCGCGTCTTTCGTCGGAAATATCAAAGCCACAAAACCGCCGAGAAGTGTGCGCGCCTGTGTTTGATAAAGCGTTTTGCTGGGGAGCATCACTTGCAAACCGTACCCATCGATTCGAATGCCCTTGGGACATATGTGATTCGTGTTCTGATTTTCAAGGTACGTTCACGCCACTCATGTTGGTTCAGGGGCGTGCCCTCTGTGACACAGGGGAACCGGTAGACTTAGAGACTGAAAACTTTGGCTCAGGTTAAAGATTAAGCTTATGCTTTGGTGTAGATATATTTTTAGGTTTAGGCTTAGATTTAGGCTTATGATTAGTACGCAGGCTGTTATAGTTTACACGAGGGCTCTCGTTAAAGGTTTCGCTCAAGTTAGTGTAAAAATACGCTGGTGTTATATGCTTTAGTTTCTGAGAGTATAACGACATGTCAAAATTTTTTTAGCCTTTAAGCAACAGGATATAAATACACTTTGTGCTAGTCCAAAGCGGAATTACGACTTGGGCTAGCCCAATTTTGAATTGGGCTGAATTACGGCTTGGGCTACGACATATATATTTATATAGCTTGTAAAAACTGCAGTTTTTTCTGCTTCTTGAAAAGTTTCGGAAAGGGTATATCTCTCGCTTTGTATGCTCCCATAAATAGTTTAACGAGAAACGAGTCACGTGTCTTGATTGTGGTAATGTTGCAGACATTTAATGACAGCAATCATAAAACGTACTGGCGTTTTTTCGGTTATCCCTTCAACCGGCGTTTGCCCAAAAATGGTTGGATTTTAAAATTTTTTGTACATTTGAGCTTCTCATGACCTCCCCAGATTATTCCACACTTAATTTTAAATTTTCGAAGAGTTTGCTTTTTTAATGTCTGAAGGTATCCTATTTGTAAACGCTGTGATGTGTAATTGTGTCGTTTTCTTTTCAGAAAGATACGTATATAAGTTTTGTGATGCCGACGGCAATTGGGCCACAAGCGATTATTCCCAATGTGTTCGGTTGATCAAAAACCATACCAACTGTATCAGTTTACAGTGTAAGCCGGTGAGTAAAGAAATTTTTGTACGTTTTGTAAATCCACAAACCGGGGCCACCGCCGCCCCTGGCCAAAAAGCTCATCGATCTCAGGATATGTGCACAGTAACCGTATGTAAAGCAAAGAATGCCATTTACGTGAACAAATATAATACAGGCCCCTAACCAAGGCGGTGGCAGAAGGGAGGCTCGGCCCCCTGGAAGAATGTTGCCCCAACCCCAGAAAATTTTCAACCTTGCTTTCAAGCTATAAATAAACTTTGTATGTGCCTCCTGTGAAATGTTTAGCCCACCTGGCAAAATGATCTGGTTACGAGACTGGCATAAAACCCGTACTGGGGCAGGAGGTTATTGCAATCGATTACATGCTGTAGTGGTGCATGTTTGACACGAGTGCATGATATGTTATGTGATTAGAAATTTCTGTTATCACTATTATATTTAATTTTGTTTCAGTGCGTCAATATATTCCAAGAAACTATTGTCAATTTAACGTTGTATTTGTGCATTGTATCACTATTGTTCTTATGTCTATCAATGGCGATCTTTTGTTGCTTTCAGTAAGTCAGAGAGTGCAATCGGCTCTCTTAAATTTTTTTGGGGCTTTGCGGGCGCCCTCCCTCCCCCAGCCCGCGTTTGCCCAATAGTGGTTGTGTTTCTTATGGTCTCCTATGCGCATTCCACGTCCAAATATCAAATTTTAAATAGTTCGATTTTTAAGACTCAGAGTCATCCCTTGAGTCCCAAAAAGTTAAGCAAATTATTTACCATACGCTGCAGCTTGCGATGCTCAGTTAAATGGTGTTAAGCTTCGTGCCATTTGTACTGTATAAGCTTGGAACAACATAAAGTAACCAGGAGGAACATATGTTAGCATCATCTCGAAAGGGTATAACCTCATCCAATAGAAAATATTTTGACATCTGGGCCCGTATTCTCAAATGTGTGTAGCACCTACCACCAGTTTGTGATTGCTTTTATAACTTTCGAACCAGTGAATGCTGAGACTGAAAATTTCGCATATTTTTCGCATTTGATTTACTACTACTTCTGTACCAATTTTGAGTTCAACAACCGCAATAGTTAGCTAGTTTGAAAACCTAATACAAACGGAAGATAGTTGCTATACCCATTTGAGAATACAGGCCCTGGAATCTAGGTTATTTTAAAACCTGTTAAAAGTACATTTTGCGAGTTTCCATAAATTTCGCGGTTGGAAATACGTCACGTATCCCAAATCTCACCCGTTGCACTCGCCCTTGAATGCAACATTGCTCAATTATTTGCTGCATCGGAAGGATGGTTAGAATCCTGAAAAACGTCTATTTTCTCAGCCTTAAAAGAATACCACAGAAAAACAAATATGCAAACTGAGACCGGGTGGTATTATCTTTTACACGGAATTGTCACTAGTGTGGTCCGTCTCTGGGCTCCCACTTCTCAAAGCGTAGTAAACATTCGCCATTTGTTGCTCAAAATAGTGACTTGCAGAGAAAACAAATTTATTAAAGTTTATACCCTCAATATTATTTATAAATATATCAATAATCATCTCTCTGTAAATTCTGCGGTAAGTGGCTTAAATTCACCCTTAGTAAAATTATGCACTGATGATCTTGCGGCACCGTGTGGAAATTCCACAGTGGCAATCCACTTTATCAGATACTTAGTGAAACAGCAATTAGCACATTTTTAAATTATGATTTTTTTGAAATTTAAAAAAATAAAACGACACATTCTGATTTGAAAACACATTTTTAAGCAAGCGTTGGGCACGGCAGTCAACTTTATCAGATACTGAGTGAAAAAACAATTAGCACATTTTTAAATTATGATTTTTTTTAAATTATGATTTTTTTAAATTTAAAAAATAAAACGACACATTCAGACTTGAAAACCGATTTTCAAGTAAGCGTTGGGGGCACCTGTGTGCATTACTACAACGGCGTTGCAAATTTTATGAATGATAGATAATTACATTTAGTGGCGGATGCGGGATATTCCGGCGAGGGAGGATACGTTTTAGGTTACAAAATATGGCGAATGATCTAACATTCTAAATTTGACCAATTGCACCGAAGCCGCAAAATTTGTCGCGTTGTTAATTTGCCATGTTTTTCAGCTATTTGGCTAGAAAACACATTGTGAGCTTCATAGATAAACAATCGTTTGCATTGCAAAATTTTCAGCATGTCAGGGTCCATTGTCGGGAACGGGTAAATCCGACGCGGATGCTGCTTTTTCTGATTAGTTTTCTTTTTAGGTCCATTCAGTGCATGCGGATTACAATTCACAAATTTCTCAGCGGCGCGTTTATCTTACGGTTTTCAGCGTACATTCCATGGATTATACTTCACAAATCCGGGCTGTTCAGTAATTGCGTACCGTCCATGCCAAGAGAAGACGTGGTAAGCTTTTAGCGGGCCAGGTGTCAGTCGCGCCAGGAAGGTTCGCTTGTCTCACATGAAAACATTGTGATTTTGCTAAAAAACTTTCATCATCGCTTGAGAATGATGCGAATCCCTCGATCTTTTTCTAAATCGTGTTTAGCACCCGTAACGAGAGGTAATACTGTATTGAACAGAAATTGTGAAAAAGTATTGCTTTGGCCGGTGGGTAGTAACGTGATTTAGCGTTGAAATTATTCAGTTTTGAAGTTTTGACTCAACTATCAGGGGAGTATGAGGTCAAAACAATGTTTCCACTCGCACGCGTTGTTTCAGCCGTATCTCACCCCGCTTTGGGGTGAGGTTATGTCATAGGCAGTACATTATGATATAACTAAAATAAACTTAACCCCTTTACGATATAACCGGAGCATATTACAGAGCAGCACATCATGTTTGCTTAGCTTACACGACCTACCGCCACAAATGATAAAGGTAGGTTAAAAACGCGTAAGCTGGGCACATTCCTTTGTACCTACGCGAAATAAACCCAGTTACATACCCTTGTTTACAACAGTGCACTGTAAATTGTAGCGAGTTGATTTTAACTCATTATGAGTTGAATCGCTCAGTCTGAGTTAGGCATATCAGAACTCAGAATTATGAGTTGATTCAATTCATTCTGAACTCCTCCAGAGTCAGCTCAACTTAGAGTGAAAATCAGCCCAACTCTCAGAATGAGTTAATGTTTACTGATTGTAATTCAGAAATAACTAACGCGCTAGTTGAATTGATTAACCAACTCATTGGAATTTACAGCGTGTGCACAAACACAGCGCGTTTTGGGCACGTTCCTTTGTACACGAAATGTATCCAGTTGCGCCTCTTGTCTATAACAGTTTGCAAAAATGCAGCGCGCCCTGGGCACATTCCTTCCTACACGAAATGTATCCAGTTGCATACTCTTGTCAGGGTGAGGAAAAATGCTGCGCGCGCTGGCTACATTCCTTTGTACGCGAACTGTTCCCAGTTGCATGCGCTTATTTATCAGAGTGAGCAAAAACGAAGCGCGTGTTGGATACATTTTTTTGTATGCAAAATGTTCCCAGTTGCACACTCTTGTCTATAAAATTGACCATCCACTCTTGATAAAATATGCAGTGTTTTAGGAATGGGTCTGCAAACTGATTTTATTTTGGATTATGTTCAGCACAATAGCATCGGTATGGTGGATGCTTGTCGAAGGCATATTTCTAAGTTCACGGCTATCAACATTTGCCATGCGTAGCGAAGGATCTATCGTAGTGTATAATCTGATTGGATGGGGTGAGTTTCATATTTTTTGTGAAATTGTCTATCAAACGTATGAAATCTACTGTAGAAGTAACAACCCAAATGCTTGGTAGAAATTTTGTTGACAAAATGATTCGATGCGAGCATTGTGTATTAATTCGCTTACACAGTTTTGCTCTGATTTACTTATAATATACTCTGTGCAATAGTTGAAAACGTTTGTTTGATATTATATTAACGAATATTTAAGTAGTTGTTGGGTTTCTGAAATCTTGCTTAAGTTACACTTAATTATATAATTACTCAAGTCGCTGACTTAAGTAAATAGTTAGCTTTTGGAACAAAACAAGCGCCAAATATGAGCCACAGTCATGATAAGAAAGTAATAGTTTTGCTTTATATTAGGGAGGCGCAATGAGTTAATAATTTCAGCTACACCGAGGTAACTATGCCTGAGCTGTTAGTCTACAATATATCAGAATTAGTTATCGAATTAAGTATTAACTGAACTATGCCTTCAAAAATGACAAAATGGTTAAGTAATAACTTAGCACGTTCTTAAGTACTAACTCGTACTTAAGTAGAGTTACAGAAACCCAGCCTTTGTTTCAGCAAGTAGCATTGGGGAATATTTCATCTAAATTATATACGTTAAGAGTGTTTGAATCAATTTTATTCAGAATTGTTGGAACAATTTAATTTTTTGAGAATTTTAATTATTGCTTTCACAATTTTTTACTTTATTTTTTCAGCGATTCCTTTAGTTTGTACAATTGTGTGGGCGATACTGATGGAAATCGAACGTTCCGATACTTATTGCTGGCTACCGTACACTAAAACGTACCACAAGTATTTGGTTGTTGTGCCAATGTTAACTGCATTAATAGTAAGTTTAGCAGTGACGTACTTAGAAATTTTGCGTAAGAATGAACATATACTTATTAAGCTTAAGCAAAAAATTAGTCTAAGTCTTAAACTTGTTCTATTGCAGTCCCACTGAAAAACGTTCTGCCCGTGATTTTTATACGGACCTAAAAACAAAGCACAACTTTCAAGAGGTATGATTTTTGAGCGTAACATTTTCACTGTTATTTGGTATAACCTTCGTGTTGCGTGCACTGTTTTAGGCCAACTGTATTATATTATTAGTCGTTTTGATTATTCTAATTCAAAAACTACGTGCCGATAACGTTGGAGACGATCAAAAATTATGGTAAACTAAATCTATATTATTAAAGCTGGAACTCCCCACATACGTAATTTGACCAGTTTTCCAACCTTTCTTTCCATGTTTTGAAACTTATACAAAGAAGAGTACATCATATATGCAAATTAATTCACGTAACTAAAGAATATATACCGACAAACAGTTGCAAAACGTTAACGACAAACAAAGCAAACTGACGCTAGCCTAATTATGAGAACAAATAGGGTTGCAAATGTTGCAACCACGTTCACTAGAAATTATTGTAATTCAAATTTGTTTTGTGCGATATTTCGAAAACCTAAATAAATTCTGTCCGAAGTTAGCTGATATTGACCCTGAGATTAAATTTGTTCTATATTTTTATATGGTTTAGGCTATAGTTAGTATATTTATATTTAATTTCTGTTTGCAATATTTTTTAATAATTCATTTACACATTGATTAGAATATGTAAAATTTATTTTTGATTTTTTCACAACCAAAATACTTTTTTGTAGGAAAACAATCAAAGCGACCCTACTGCTTGTGCCGTTACTTGGAATTCCAAACTTGCTATTATTCTATCAGCCGCCGAACGAAAATCGATTCGCACTGAACGCATATATGCTGTGCACTGCAATACTTCAAAATTCACAGGTTAGTCTCCTTGGTCTCTTGTACACTTTCCCCACATTTAAGCTAAAGACTTTGTACTTCAGTTTTGACTTTAAGTAAGCCTTTTCTTGAACTTAAGCCTAAGTCTAAGCATCAGCCTGTGTCTGTATATGTACACAATCCGTTTTATCATAGTTATAATTAACATTGCCGAGGTAGCAGTAAAATTAGCATAAATGATGTAACGATATATTCTAAATCATTCATTGCATAGGTCCATGTTACTTTTAGGGCTGTCCCTTTTTCTGGTATGTCAGCAAAAACTTTTCGTTTCCCTCTATCGAAGGAACATTAGCTTTATTTCAATGTTGACCTAGTCTTTGGTAAAAATAGCAGTTTGGCTTACGACATGAAACTACATCTGTAGCGTTGCTTATTTCAGGGAATACTAATTGCTGTGTTTTATTGCTTTACAAATACTGAAGTAAGTAATTTAACCCTTTGTCACATGAATACTTTCTATTTCATCTGAGACCTACATTTATGCATGGATTCGAACTCAAGTGACTAGAGTGGGAGGCGTTTACCATCATCACTCAGCTATAGGAGCGTGACGCTCGAGCTCGAGTGGGTTCTCACGTCTTGTGGTGATTTAGTACTATGTATATGTGTTGCAATTGTTAAACACGGTGCGATATACATTATTTAACGTATTTACACTGCGCTGAGTTGCCTATAGGCAACTCAATGTGAGAAGGGGTTAAGTTTTGAAAGCACAAGTATAACCTTGCATTATCGCTCAAGCTATTGACACAAGAGAAATAAAAGTTTAATTCAACGCATAACTGCAGTACCGGATACATATCATTACGAAGGGTGTCGGAGCGCGATTTAAAAATAAATAACAGCCCGTAACCGAATAATGGGGGTATCCTCTGGAGAGCCAAATAAATATCAGCCCCCTCTTTTATTCGGGTCACTACAGTAGAGTTCCACTGAAACGGTCGAAAGTTCTCCGCAAAGCATATAAGGCAGCAGCCGATTGAAAAATGAAGGGAATAATTTGAATTGTTTTCAACGATTGTAGTCCTGTAAGAAATCTTACAATAATCAGTCCATCGTGATAAAACTTGGTACAAAAACACTAAGTAGGTTTTTGTGAAAAGCTGAAAATCTTAAATTCTATTTTCAGATAAAAGAAGCCATCAGGCGAGCTGTGAAACGAAGATACGAGTACTTGGCTGGAAAGTAAGTTCTAATTATCGGTTTGTTTTGTACATTGTTTACGAGCGGTTCCAGGTTGGTTCACATTGAATGCCCGTGAACCCCTCCCAACATTTCTTATTAAAGCGAAAAAAATGTCAAATGTAAAATTATTCGAGTTGGGTCAGCGCCAGTCAATTGTATGTATAAAAGTATTGGTTACTTGGTCCTCAACCTGTGAAGCACCTTAAATGTTTTTGGATTCGCCTCAATTGAGATTCTGTTACCATATTTTCATATTTATCTGAAAAGTTTCTCAGGGGAAAAATGTAAAACAGGACGGACCTTACCATTTTATCACAAAAAAACTTTCTGACGGGGGCGTACGCCCCATCTGGTTTCGCCAGTGTAGTTAAATTACATGTTCTTCATTGTAACTTCGTGTCAATTGTGTTTGCATAATCAAAATTTATGGCCCATGTATGGAAAAGGGCGGGATCGTTTTTCGGAGGAGCTGTAATACAGTCAGTTTAAGCTTTAGACTAAATTTTTGCTTAGGCTTAGGCTTATCTTACGAATACGCTCATGCTTAGGCTTAGGGTTTAGGCTTTAGGCTAAGGCTTAGGAACATGCTTATACTACTGTTCCGGCCCTGTTCTATACATGGGCCAAACTTATTACCTTTCAGCGATTCGCCACGTGTACATTCATTGCGATACAAAATCCGCGGTGGCTCTGGCAGGTGTAATACGTTCAACGGTAGACCGCTCTATAACGGAATTGTGCAGTACGCAACAGATAAAGGTGTACGATTAGGTCCAGGTCAAGATGATCAGGATGAACACGGGACGAATAATCGAATATAGGCTTGACAATGTTTATTATTCAAACGAACCGACAATCAATGGGAAACAAAGCTTTCTGATGCAGTCTGTTAAGAACAATCAATGATCCAGTACGGAACGACATGGAATAAAGCTTTTCCTGGTTAATCAGTGGAAGAATACGTGGAAACAAAGGCTATCTTGATGTGAATATAGTTCACAAACATTCGCAATAAACAATGCGAGGAACTAAACGACGGTATTATATGTGCTATCCATTGTGGATGTTGAACAACTGAGAAACAAATGTTGACAGATGAAATTAGCGAATTTGGCTTTGCAAGCTTATGGCAGTCGCGGAAGAATACGTAGAGAAATCAGTATATTTCATAAGAACATGGATTGAATTGACGAGTTGTGGAACATTCTCAACGATATAAAAGACAAGACACAAAGGCAGTGGTCTAAATGGGCTGGGTAAACAACAATCAACAAACAAATGTTGAAGGATGAAAGGACGAATTTGGCGAATAATGGCTTTGGGCAATTTGTCAGACGTTGGAATAATAAGAATAAATAGCAACTGATGGTGGTTGATCACGCCGGACATCAGAGAAAAAGGCTGCGAAACACAAAATTGTTGATTATAATTTGTGAGCTCTGACAATCTTTAGAGTAATTAAATACGACGAAAACAATACCTATCTGTGTAACGATTCTGGCTGTTTTGACCATACCTGCCAGTCAAGAAATAAATTACGAAGACTAAGATCACCGAATACTGCTATACGGGATGTGGCACTTATGAAAACAACACGAGGTAAATTGAAGAAAAATGAAAGGACTACTTAATTGACGACGTAGACTGGCCGGGAAAGTAAAGAAAATCAAACATAAACTATGATTTTTTTGATCGCGCTTCGCTCAAACGCCGGTATCATTAGACGATACAATTATCATCGCTTAAGTCGATTATTACGGAGTTTTGCATAGCACCGGATATGTAGCTATGTAATTTTTGTACAATTTCAACATAAATCAACTGCAAACAACGACTGCGACTACGACAAATATTGATCGCAGGTTGTTTAACTCAAAATTAGTCTGTGTTTTGAAAGATCATTCTACAAACATAACAATTACGGACGAAGACCGTAGCGAAAAATTAAACAAAAAGCTGTACTTGAAAAATGATTTGTCATTTTAAGCGTAAGCCGTGGTCTAACTTCGAAACCTTAACACATGCAAAGATTAGAGGCGGAACGTTTTTCTGCAGACTGCAATAGAGTTAGCTTAAGCTGTAGACAATTTTTGCTTATCTTTAGGCTAAGGGTTGTGCTACACTTTACGGACCCGGACGCCGCCTAAGTATAAACTCATTCCTATATTTCAGTTTAGGGTTAGGAAATGCTAATGCTACAGTTACGGCCCTATTTAGCTAAACCGATTTTCCCTTATAATTTTACAAATGTTCTAACGTTTACTTCAACACGACACTACAGATCTTGCTATTGTTTACTTAATAACGTCCTGCATTTCAATTTTAAATAAGCGGCGTTGCCAAGATTTTATTTCGGGAAGGTATAAACGTGGGTAAAGTTTTTTGCAATTACGCAAGAAACCCTTTTTTTGTATAACTAGCAATAGTTTCATTCTAAAACCTATAAAATTGTATGCGTTCTGCATCTCTCTAGAAAATTTGTCATTTTATCGTCTAAAATATATTGAAACAAGCAGTGAACTTTTTCTTTTAAATTGTGGAATTTTACAAAATTAAGGTATATAACATTTTGATAATTGCCTCTAATAAACTATATTCCTTCAATATTTCAAACGCAATCAGGGCGATATTTCGTGTTTTGATAGCTCCACGCGTTGTTGCAATATAATCCAGTCCGTCTTTACTTCCCTGCCGTTGACATTTCGGCCCATGTTAAAAGTCAGGGGCGGAACGTTTTTTCTGCGGGACTGCAATACAGTAAGTTTAATCTTAGACTAATTTTTCGATTAAGCTTAGGCTTAGGCTTGCAGGGTGTAAGCGGATGTTCGTTTCCCGTAAAAATCGGTGTTCGTTTCCGCTTTCGTCGCCGTTATTTTTACTATCCGTTTACATCCTGGGCTTAAGTATAAGCTTATTCTTACGCCTAAGTTTTGACTTAGGCTTAGGAATAAGCTTATGTTGCTGTTAATACGGTCCTGTTCTATTCATTGGCCAATATTTGCTAAGCCATGATAAGTCACCAGGATTTTGGTTTGAAAAAGGTCGCTTCAAATGCTTTTTATAGACGGACCCACGGTTAGACGCTTGGGGTACCAAAAGTTTTAAGAAAGCGCATGTGGTGATTTCACATATTTTTCGCCAGTTCGGCCAAAGTTTTCTAGGGTGCCCTAGTTGTCTGTCCCCCTCTTCTGGTTACGTGCCTAAGTATGGGGCTGTTATTCTGAAATCAGCTACGATGAAAACTGTATCTCTGGACCTATATTCTTAAAAGGGTGTTGCACCAATCACCAGTCGCTAATAGGTCGTGTAACTTTCGATACAGTTTAATGATCGGGTTTCAAATTCGACACGTTTTCGCCGCATTTGACCTTCACTAGCAAATACTGAGTTTACAGCTGCAGACCAGTTTGAAATCCTACCGCTAACTGGTGATTGATATTATTGTACACATTTGAGAATATGGGACCCCTAATAAAGTTGGCGCTCTTCAGCGACTCCCACGACTCCGCACGCGACGCGCCCTCCGGCGTTTCCAGTCTTCAAACTTTCGACATTATTGCCCCGGCCGAGATCGTCCGGGTACGCATGAACAACCACGGCGCGGCCAACAATTGTTGTCGCTCCGTTCAGGGTTAAATAGTTGTCGACAAGCTGGAAATACGCTCGACCGCGGTTATCAGCGGCAATGTTCCCCAAGTCGCCAACGTGGCGACGCTAAAAGTAGTTACAGTAATTAAGAGGTGCCGCGGATAGGGTATCCGAGCAACTCACTGAACTGTGTGATAGGTCCCCCCGTCGTAAAGGATCTTTCAGGGAATTTGGAGCTGATCTAAAACAGGAGCATTCCCGCTAGGTGCACTATCTACTAGCGACGTAAACTCGTGAGCAAAGCAAGCGGAATGTTAAATGAGCATTAATAACGCGATGATTAAGCTAAACTTGCGCCGACGGCTTAAAATTATTTGAAATCGCATGAAAGATTGGTTTTGCCACGGCCCCTTCAGCTGGTTGAGGGCCCATTGGGGTAGGTGGATCCAGCCGTTGTACTGGTGATGCAGGTAATTCATAAGCATGATGCCCTCACGATTTGAGATGGCAGTAATCAAGTATTTATAAAAAGTAAACAATATTGATTTTTGAACAGTTGTGCTTGAAATACCATCAGACCGGTATTACATTGCTGGGTGGTGGGTAAAAATTTTCAATATGGACGTACAAGGTTTTTTGTTGACTTACAAGCAAGGTTGAAAATTTACTAGGGGGACAAAATTTTGGCAGGAGGGGGCGCTGAGCGCCGCTACCCTCTCACAATTGGCTACGGGCCCGGACACTATAAACAAGTAATA
This sequence comes from Enoplolaimus lenunculus, assembly GCA_030248215.1. Taxonomy (NCBI): domain Eukaryota; kingdom Metazoa; phylum Nematoda; class Enoplea; order Enoplida; family Thoracostomopsidae; genus Enoplolaimus; species Enoplolaimus lenunculus. The sequence continues at coordinate 73,835 of JASANG010001672.1, forward strand.
TGTTTGCAGTGGCGTACCGAAAATTTTGATTAGGGGCTCATCATGTTAGGCCCGTGCCGTTGGTTTCCGCCTAAAAGCAAACTTACAAAATCCTTCAGCAGCATGGATCACAATTTTTAATGGACTTCATGAGGTTGGTGTAACGTTTCCTTGGTTAGCTCCGAGACTAATTTCAGAGTTTTCTTTTATGTCCTTAAAATTTGTCACTTTTGGTCAATGGACTAGATCGTATTGTTTGCCACGTGAGCACGATTTGAAAAAATATCGCGAGCGAAGCGAGCGAAAAGTCAGACACTATTGTCGTTTACTCTAGTACAGAACTTCAGTTTGAAGCCTTTGTGGGAAAATTTTTGTATAATATATAATATTTGACACTAGGAGTAGAAACATAGTGAGAGATGGGTCGAAGCCAGAATTTAGCCTGACCTTTGTATTTTGAAAATTGATCAGTGAAAAAATCGCGAGCGAGAGACTATACGGAATGTTTTAATGTAAATTATGACGCCAGCACTGATTCCGATTGGGAGGGGACGAAGCCCCCTGGCTCCGTCTTTCGGTACGCCCCTGTTAGTTTGTGAATTTCGCGGCTATATTCTCTGCAAACATCTCTGAATAACCACTGATCCTTACAGCGTCAAATCTGCCTGCGTGATTAAATCCATACGGGTTATAGTGGCTTGCGGCAAACTTGCACCCGCCAACGATGTTTCCAAGCTGATGTACATGAAATCCGTGTTCACCTGGTGTCAGACCTTAAAATAGTAGACAAATGTTTCATTTAAGTAGGCAGATGTTGAGGACACGCTTAACGAAGCCTTTTCCTTTGATCCTTACAGTTGAGAATTACCCAAACAATTCTCGGCGAGGCATACTTAGCTAGTTTATACTTGTAAACTTTGGAATATAAAATCTATAATTGACCGTCACTTTCAGATGGTTCTGGCTTATCATATTGATACTGTAACAATATTGCGTTTAAGCTGAGATTTAGGCTTAGGTCAAAGTTAAATCATACAATTAAACTTTGATTAAATGCTTAAGAATTTGTATGTTACTTCCTGTCAAGGTATTACTAAGACAATAGCCGAAACTTAAATAGCATTAGAATGCACACGGTGGTTTACATTGTTTACTAATTGAAATTTTTCCATTACAGACTCTTAAATCTTATAATTCAACAAGTCTAATAACACAACTTTTGTGTGGCATTTATTAGACAGCCAAAATGATTAAAAAGCAATACTGTACCTGTTAAATTTCCAGTCACTGTTACCGACGTTGATGGCGTCGGCTGTTCAAATATGACACTTCCGAAAACGTTGTTTTGACCATCGTAGCTGCGTATATCTGCGCTGGCTCGCGTTATAATATCTGAAAATATTTTTCGTATTCTCAGATATGTGTAGCACGTATCACCGGTTGCTCACAAATCTTGTCAAATTTAGGCAAGTAAATAATTCCAAGCCTAATGCAGTAAACATATTCCGAATTGTTTTTTCTGATCCTTAATTATATGTGAATGCTGTGATGTATATATAGGCTAATATATACTTGTGATGGGCATTAACGGATATTTTTATACCAGAAAATCTTATAATTCTTGCAGGATATTATTTGTCGAAATATTTCGGCAAATGAATATCCGATTATTTCTTACACAGATACACGAAAATACAGCACTCACCTATACGATAACTTACTTCTAATTCCAGAATTTCTTTGACCAACCGTATATGAAACCAAAAGCATAAGATAACCTCCATACATATGTATTAAATCTAACATTTTTAAAAATTATCTCGTTTTGTGCTACATTTAATTTCTCGCCTAAGTTGGTTTAGCAAAAATAAAAATCTTGTCAGAAATTACTTTCAGGGCCGTGCCTGTAGATTAAGCATATTTCTACGCTTAAGCCTAAACCTTGAAAATATATGCTGAAACCTAAGCGTGAGCCTAAGCAAAAAATGTAGTGTAAAATAAAAAACGTACTCTTTTGCAGTCTCACCAGAACACGGGAATGTAAAGGTAGGATATGCCAACAACTACAAATCATTCAGAAACACGGCTTAAAATGCTTAAATTGTTTGGAACTCAGCGCAAAAAGTTTTCGTTGCTCAACCATGATGACCGCTGATCACTACCTACTAAAATAAGAATGAAATAATGAAATATATGCCAAAGTTAATGGAATGTTCTGTTTAAATATAAATTATGTTTAATTTGTGAAAAACCAACCCAAACCAAAAAATCCACGTATATACATCTCATGTTCGCCGCGTTGTGTTTTTAGTTTTGGCTTTTATCTATTTGCGCTGCTGACCGTTTGATATCAATCGAATTTCTAAATACACACCCAAATGAAATTTTATTTCTTTTCCCATTGGTAACTGTATTTTTAAAGTTGTATATTTTTATCTCAAACTGAGCAAACAAACGACAAAGGTACAATGACAGAAGTGTGCCTCCGGCAACTTTTTCGGTAGAAAATCAACCTCCGGCAAAAGATTTAACAACACATTATAGATAGTTGCTAAACCTAGGACATGAAACATTATTTTAGCTGTCTAAATTTGCCTCACTTCAAGCTTTATCTTTGGCTCCGGCAAATTTTGACATCTCTGGCTCCACTATTTTTCGCATCCGGTTGCACCCTGAAAACGACCAGTATATGCCTAACCCTAATTTGCTTTACTTCAAGCTTCATCTCCGGCTCCGGCAAATTTTGTGCATCTCCGGCTCCGGTATTTTTCGCATCCGGTTGCTCCCTGAAAACGACCAACCATCTACTGCTTAGTATATATGCGGTGTTCAGTAACATCACCGAAAACAGACAAAATGTTTCAACGCAACACTGCTGTCTGTGCTTATTGTTGAATTTAAACAGATTGACGCTCATTCAGACCTGTTTCATTTTTTATCCCTTTGAAAAACACTTAGAAAAATTGTAAAAATTTTCTCTGTACATATATACATATATACATATATATGGGCCCATGTTACGTTTACTTTTAGGAGCGTCCAGGTTTCTGGTGGGTCTGTAAAAGAGTAGGTTACGATTCTATATTACATTTTCTTGCTTAGGCTTAGGCTTAGACTCAGGCTTAGGAGAACATTTTTGCAACGCTTAGGCTAAGGCTTAGGCTTAGGAATACGCTTAATCTACTGTTACGTCCCTTAAAGTAACAGTGGCCAATATATGTAACACAAAACTTTTCAAATTTTTATTTTTTAAAAAAGATTCAAATCAGAACAACTTGAAATTTCAGGACAAGTCTGAAAAGAGACACTGTATGGGTTGCCTGCGAATAGCGAAATTTCTGTTGCTTTTGTATATTTCTATCAAGTAAAAAACGAAGAATTTAAGCAAAAATTTGACGTTATCGAACAGGGTTTGAAATTAGAATATGGACGGCTTAATAATGCTTACAGATGCAAGAATTGAAAGAGTTTGTGCTAAAACCTATTATGTCTCATGTAAAGGTCGGGATCAGAACGATTTTCCGTGGAATTGCAATAGAGTAAGCTCAAACTTAAGACTGATTTTTTGTTTGCCTTAGGATTGGGCTTAGGATTAGATATAAGCTCATTCTCACGCTTAACATGCTAAGGCTTAAGCTTAATTAATTTTAGCTTTCCAAAAGAATTAACTTTATTTTTAACACCTCGGAACTAAATTGTTCTTGCACCTCCGTTTATGGGCCCAGCTCTGTACATGGGCCGCTTTTTTATGGTAATTTACATATTTTTTTATATTTGTAAAAATTTAATTTTATACAGAAACAAATTATAATATTGTTAACAATTATAAATTTGTTTTTCGGTAGCAATTCCAACGACTCCACACGCAACTCGACCACCAGCATTTCCAGTTCGCAAACTTTCCGCGTCATCGCCTTTGCCTAAATCGTCCGCTTTGGCATGTACCACAACTCCTCGACTTAAAATATTGCCTGGTCCATTCAAGCTAAGATAAGCATCGACAATTTTGACGGTTGCTGTTCCACTTTCATCGGCGACTATGTTGCCCAAGTCGGCAACATGTCGTGCCTGAAATAAATAAATTCTTTCAGAAAATTATATAACTAAGTCACACAATTTGTCCATTATTTTCGTTTAGTTGTAAGATATCTTAACGTGTGTGTGAATACGTTTAACGTTTGCAACCTTCATAATTGAAACCGCGCTAGCGCTGAACACTGATTTTATAGTAAAATAGAGCCATGTTATGCTAATAGATACCTGGGCCTTCGTATACAAGGCCTGAAAAATGATATTTAGGCGTAGGCCTAAGCGTGAATCTAAGCTCATTAATCCTACGCGTTAAGCGCAGTGCACCACAGGTCTACAAGTACAATCAGGACTTGTTCTACGCATGGGAAGCGGTTGAGCGGTTAGATAACTTAGTCGTCAAACACACGCTTCATTTTATGCCAAAGTTTAGAACAATATGAATAGAGTAATAATTAATAATTCAAACGCATTCGAAAACAATTAGGATAACGGTATACTGTTTGACTATTTCAATGACATTTGTTTGGTTATGTTCGGCAGCATACGGTAACGTCCAGAACGCACGTGATTGGCCGCATGGTGCAGCATATCATTATGTATACAAACGTTTTTTTGACTGGTGCCATACTATCCGGTATGGACCACAAATGATAATCTTTCACAACAACTTATATTCGCACAGAAAACATTTTAATGAAAACCCTATTTTGTTTACCTGTGAATTTGGTCCGCCATGAGTTTCGCCGAACGGATTAAAATGACTCGCGGTCGCTTTGCATCCGCCAACCAAATTGCCCAACTGATGAATGTGAAATCCGTGTTCACCAGGTGTCAACCCTTAAAAACGATTATAAAAAATTTTATTTTCATTTTAGTTCGTGTTTCAATCAATATATACGTTTCATTGCAGCGGCTCAGTAAATGAGATAAACGTCAGTCAGTCATATTTGCGGTCAGAAACTTTTCGAAGAAAGTTTAATGAAAAATAGTAATGTCCCCTATCCTGCAAGTTACTAAAATTGGGCTTGGCATCTTGCGATTTCCACACCATTATCTGTGCCCCAGTTCATATTATTCCCTTCATTTTTCATTCGGCTGCTGCCTTATATGCTTTACGGAGATGTTTCGACCATTTCAGTGGAACTCTACTGTAGTGACCCGAATAAGAGGGGAGGGCTGATATTTATTTGGCCTCTCCAGAGGGTACCTCCTATTATTCGGTTACGGACTATTATTTATTTTTATATCACGCTCCGCCACCCTTCGTTGCTGATATTTATCCGGTACTGCAGTTGTCCGTTGAATTAAACGTTTATTTATCTTGTGTCAATAGCTTGAGCGATAATGCAAGGTTATACTTAGGAATGTGCTTTCAAAACTTAAGTACTCTTTAAAGATTCTAACTCAACTATATTTGATGCTGGACTCATTTATGCGCTACAATTAGATATAATTGACATTGACGGACTTCAATTAGGGTTTAGGAACTTTATCCGCTTACGGACTCTTATTAGGGATACGGACTCCTATTCATTAGTACTCAAAATGGGGACCCCTCCTCTCATTACCCCCTATTATTCGGGTCACTACAGTATTTGCTTCTAAGGAGGCATATCCAAACGTAGGACCCCGAACTAGTATCAAAGCTACAATTTTGAATGAAATTATACTGCTAAAATTGCGTTTTGCTTCTAACACGTTTCAATCGCGTGCTTTTACCGCTATTATATATTACGCACCAACTCGTCACAAATGTCTGGATCCACAACTGTTCTTACTGCATTGCTATAATTTTTGCTACGGAGTACCTGTTACATTTCCGGTGACAGTAACAGCCATCGTTGGAAATGGTTGATCAAATATCAGAATGCCTTTGACGTCATTGTCGTCGTCATAACTGCGCAAATCGACAATCGCACTTGTAACAACGTCTAAAATTAGTTCACAACAATTGACCGACCATACTGCGAACCTTACTAATCCGTGGACGTATTTTTCAATTGATGCGTTTATAACTTAATAATCGCATTGATCAGGCTTGTATCTTTGAACCTTCAAGATTTCCAAAACACAAATCTAAGATGGTTTAATCATGTGCGTTTACGGACACTAGTGGATCTAGAAGGGAAGGCGGAAGAGGCGTACGCCCCCTTTAAAAATTGTTTGTGTTAAAATGGTAAGGTCTCTCCCTCCCATCTTACTGCGTTTGCTCCTCAGAAAATTGGCACATAATATATAGCATGCAGTAAAAATTGCGTTTGGCAACTTTTGCCAGTCCGCCCCTCCGTCGAAAATTTCTGGATTCGCCGCTGGTCATAGATACCGAAATCAGACAACCAGATTTTTTTAACAAATCCCTGCTGTTGTGCACTATCTCACCAAGGCTTAGATTTAAGTTCAGAAATGAACTTACCCTAAGCCTAAGCCTTTGACTAAACCTTTACTAAAGCAAAAGTCTGAGCCTAAGCCTTAAAGTTAATCGTAGAGGAAAGTGATCAAGAGCTCAAAACTATGCTGGCGGATAACAGAAAATACTTTTAACAAGAAGTTTGGGTTTACTGGTTCGTTTTGCTCTCAATAAAAAATATCAAAATAAACTTACTTCCTACACATCGTCGGCTTCGGCACTCAACGTTTGATGTCAGAAATGTTACAACGATTAAAGATACTGTAGTTATTGAGTACATTATTACCTCTAAGGCCCGTATTCTCAATTGTGTGTAGCACTTGTCACCAGTTGTTGATAGGTCTTGTATACTTTGAGTTCAAGAACTGCAATAGTTAGTGAGTTTGAAAACCTACTACGAACTAATGATTGTTGCTATACATATGTATTTGTGAATACTGTATTGACCCGAATAAGAGGGGGGACTGATATTTATTTGGCCTCTCCAGAAGGTACCCCCCTTGTTATTCCGTTACGGACTGTTATTTATTTTTAATCCACGGTCCGCCTCCCTTCGTTACTGATATATATCCGGTACTGCAACTATCCGTTGAATTAATCGAATATTTGTCTCGTTTCAATAGTTTGAGAGATAATAAAGGGTTATACTTAGGAATGTACTTTCAAAATTTAAGTAGGCTTTAAAGTTTCGAACTCAAATTATTTGGTCCTGGAGTCATTCATGTACTACAATTAGGGTTAATTGACATTTATGGACTATTTAGGGACTCTATCCGCTTACGGACTCTTATCAGGGATACGGATTCCTTTTTATTCGGACCCAAAACACGGACCCCCTTTTATTCGGGTCAATACAGTATTGGCCCGGAGCATAAATTTTTATAGTTGATATTGAACGTTTGTGTGGCTTTGGTTTTTTGTTTGTTTTTAGCTCTAGGCTAATGTAGTGCTTGATGCTACGTTCTTTACTCATCGTATTTTCAAATGCGTATAGCGCCTATCATAAGTTTAGGTTTTTAAACCGAGAAACACGTATAATAGCGGATCTCAAAATTGACAGAGAAGTAGGACGAATCAAATTTGGAAAATGCGTTAATGTCCAGCGTCACTATTCATTGGTTGGAAAGCTGCAAGAGAAATTAATCCCCAAATATGATAGGTTGATAGGTGCTACACATGTTTACGAATACGGGCCAATAATATTAATAATCACAATTGTCATGAATTTCAACGTGTAAGTTGTATCAGATTCTAATTTCTCGTTTATTAGCAGTGTCTGATATGGAAAAAAGGGATCAAGTTTAAAGACCTGATTCATGAAATTGTGCCTAAAATACCAAGCATGAATGTAAACATAAGTTCAAGCCTAAGCCTAAGCCGAAACCATACAACTTTAATTAAACATATTTGTTCGAGAATGTTGTGCAAAACATTTTTCCTGTAAAAACGAAAAAAGTTTTAATTGCTCAGAGTAACGCTCCCCCCGTCAGAAATTGTTTTGCGATAAAATGGCAAGGTCCCTACCTACAATTTTACTACATTCGAAATTTGACTAATATATTGCATGCAGTAAAGAATTGCGTTTCATAACTTGCTAAACCCTCCTTCCCTCGTCAGAATTTTCTGAATCTGCCGCTGCTTAGATGTTCGTGTAAAACGACAACGAACTATAATATAATCTATGCAAAAATAATCCTACTTAAAACGCTAAATTAGCCGTTGATGCAAATAATTGCTGTCAGCACTCTGAGACGATGCGGTGGTTTTAGAAAGAGGGGTTGGGGGCTACAAAAATTTTGGCGGTTTTTGAGTTATTGATTCAAAAAGTTTACATAAAACCGTGGACAAAAATATTAAAATATGTAACAAGGCTTTTGACCCAATTAATGTCTTGGCTACGCCCTTTTTCACACTAAAAGTTTACGCTAATGTTAAAAAACAAACGCTGAGCTCGAAAGCGTGCAAAGTGTTTCTGCTCAGTGATTAATAGCAGAAAGGGAATTTTTTCATACCGTAAAAATCAATTTCCGTTAAAAACTACTAAATGTTTTAAAAACTTTCTAAAAATGACACAGCTATTAAAATTTATTATAAATTAAATGCAAAAAACGTATAACTCTGGTGGTCAGATACATATATATTTAGGTACTCGATATCTCTAGACAGAGTTTATGTTTGCTCGAAGGGTCCGGACAAGAAAGTAAAATGACCCGATCCCGTTGTGTGCCGAAACCGCGTTCGGGTGGCGCTGTATATACTGGTCGTGCGGCGCTGTCCGGCGCTGTTCGACGTCTGACCGCGTCGGACGGCATGGCACGTCAAAAAAATTATTTAAAAATTAATATGGTGTTCAATGAAGCTAAAAACGTGCGTTGTGGTACAGTGACGGACGGCGCTGAACAGGTGACCGACGGCGACGGACGGCGCCAATCGTCATCAAAAGTATAGTGCCGCCCTTAGATTGTTTGTTTCACCGCCTTGGGGTGGACAACGGAAAAACGCCGAATTTAGCTAATTCGTTACAGTGTTTTGTACGCAAACTGTTTTTATTGCGCTTTGTACACAGAAAACCCAGTTGTTGTTGTTGTATGGTATGTCGTAGCCTATGCCGTAACTCATCCCAACTATGAATTCGGCTTAGTCCGAAGCGGAATTATGACTTGGCCAAGCCCAAGGAGGAGTTCTCTCTGGCAGTGGTGTTTTGGCTGCAGATGATAAACCTAAACACAAAATTATCTACATGGTCGCTCAACTGCTTAGCACTTAACTAAAATCACAACAATCATACTTTGTTTCAGCTAAAATTTTCTAAATACATTTCGCCAAGCTCGCACACCAGGCGCTCGCTGTTTACTTTCGCTTTCTTGTGACTTCTCCGTCCTTGACAATGATTCCAGCGCCAAATTATTACTTGCACCAGTATCTGGATGTGGATCCGGTGCCGGTAAATCAATGGGGCGAACAATACTCGACGAATTGTGTACCAGCAAATGTGATATCCGTGTCACTGGAGCACGACGTACGGTATAATAGTATCTTTTCTTTCTAGACTTTATCCGAAGCATCTTTGGGGAACGCGGCCCGTCATAGTCATCAAAATCATCGCCTACGTCACGGAACAAACATCGATAGCATCGACAGAAGCAAGTCATCTGTAAGTTTCGATTTCCAACAGCTTGAGACTCGACCGCTGGCACGCTACCATCCCCTGGAGGGGAGATGAACGAAGCCAGAGGCAGGTTTGTGTATACCGGAGACGGATACTGGTCGGCGAGCGCTTCCATCGGTTGTGATGTGTAGTTAATGCCTTGGATCGATTGATTGTTAACGGTTTTGGTCAATAATGTTTTCGAAGTTGTTGTTCTTCTTGCTACAAGAGGTTCATTCTTGTTTTTAATAATCGTTTTAATTCGTCGTAGTGTTGTTCGCGGTTTATTTGAGCTCTTACGGTCCACTTCAAGGGTTTGAGCTGAAGCGTTTCCAGCAACGGCTTCGTGCCCTTTCGAACGTTGCAAGGGTTCAAGGCGGTCACTTGCAATCGATGCAGAGCGACTAGTTTGTTTAGCTTCGGATGCTTTTAAATCGCGAAGTATCACCATTTTGCCGTTTTCTTTTTCGACAGTTTCTGCGTCTGAACTGGATGCCATAAACCGCAGAACGAACAGATTTACTGATGCGGCAAATATTGCCATGCCAAATAAAATAAACAGTAGACAGAATACGACGTAGCCTGGGTTTCGCTGAAATTATATTTAGACATAAAAACTACTTTGAAATTCGAATACGACGTAACCTGGGTTTCGCTGAAATTATTTTTAGACATAAAAATTACTTTGAAATTTGAATACGACGTAACCTGGGTTTCGCTGAAATTATTTTTAGACATAAAAAATTACTTTGAAATTTGAATACGACGTAACCTGGGTTTCGCTGAAATTATTTTTAGACATAAAAAATTACTGTGAAATTTTAATACGACGCAACCTGGGTTTCGCTGAAATTATTTTTAGACATAAAAAATTACTTTGAAATTTGAATACGACGCAACCTGGGTTTCGCTGAAATTATTTTTAGACGTAAAAATTACTTTTAAATTTGAATACGACGCAACCTGGGTTTCGCTGAAATTATTTTTAGACGTAAAAATTACTTTTAAATTTGAATACGACGCAACCTGGGTTTCGCTGAAATTATTTTTAGACGTAAAAAATTACTTTGAAATTTGAATACGACGTAACCTGGGTTTCGCTGAAATTATTTTTAGACGTAAAAAATTACTTTGAAATTTGAATACGACGTAACCTGGGTTTCACTGAAATTATTTTTAGACGTAAAAATTACTTTGAAATTTGAATACGACGCAACCTGGGTTTCGCTGAAATTATTTTTAGACGTAAAAAATTACTTTTAAATTTGAATACGACGCAACCTGGGTTTCGCTGAAATTATTTTTAGACGTAAAAATTACTTTGAAATTTGAATACGACGCAATCTGGGTTTCGCTGTTAGACATAAAAAATTACTTTGAAATTTGAATACGACGCAACCTGGGTTACGCTGAAATTGTTCTTAGACATAAAAAATTACTTTGAAATTTGAATACAACGCAACCTGGGTTTCGCTGAAATTATTTTTAGACGTAAAAATTACTTTGAAATTGGAATACGACGCAACCTGGGTTTCGCTGAAATTATTTTTAGACATAAAAAATTACTTTGAAATTTGAATACGACGCAACTTGGGTTTCGCTGAAATTATTTTTAGACATAAAAATTACTTTTAAATTTGAATACGACGCAACCTGGGTTTCGCTGAAATTATTTTTAGACGTAAAAATTACTTTGAAATTTGAATACGACGCAACCTGGGTTTCGCTGAAATTATTTTTAGACGTAAAAAATTACTTTGAAATTTGAATACGACGCAACCTGGGTTTCGCTGAAATTATTTTTAGACATAAAAATTACTTTGAAATTTGAATACGCCGCAACCTGGTTTCGCTGAAATTATTTTTAGACATAAAAATTACTTTTAAATTTGAATACGACGTAACCAGGGTTCCGCTGAAATTATTTTTAAGTATGAAAAAATATTTTGAAATTTGTCAAATTGGGTGACGCCAGGTTCTGTATATTTCTTCGAATGTTTTAATTAATAATTTCTACACTCATTTGTTTACTTTATGGACAAGTATACCCGATCATAAACTAGGGCTAAACTGCTCTAAACAGCTATTGGCTCTGCATGCACTTTCAGGCAAACGTATAGAACAGGGCAGCAACAGTAGTATAAGCATATACGTAAGAATAGCCTAAACCTAAACCTAAGCTTAAGAATGAGCTTATACTTGAACATAAGCTTAAGCCCAAGCAAACAATTAGTCTACAGCTTACGCTTACTCTATTTCAGCGGCGCAAAAAAGCGTTCCGCTCCCAATCTTTGCATTGGCCACTTTTGCCTAAGCTACAAGCCTAAGCCTAAACCTTTGGCTAAGCCGTTACCTAAGCCTGAGCCTAAGATTTTGCCCCATAATATACGTAGAGGAAAAGTACAAGTTCTAAAACATTTAGATATGGCAATGAATGAAAGAGTCGAAATGTTATTTAACCGAAGAAAAGCATCATTACATCTTAAACACAGAAATATTCATACTCCACTTGCGACCCCCTTTCAAAAGTAGGGCGGGACGAGGTTGTAGCGTCAATACTCAAAGTACCACTGGCACATTCTTTGGCACACAAAATCTGGCAAGCTGCATACTCTTGTCTATAAGAGTATCGCCTTATAAATTTCGACGGGGATCGACTTATAAGTTTCCATGGGGTCTTCAAATGATCCCCTGAGGCTCCATCATGTGATTCAATGGGAACTTTTGTTATATATCCAGGCCCTTAGATCAATTTTTTTGCGCAAAGGGGTGCTGGCATCGGCAAAGCAAAAATAATCCTAAGGGCGGCGCTATGCGTGCCTTGTGGCATCGACCGGTTCTATTGGGCGCCGTAAATCACAAATGTTTGTTTACAGATTAATATATGTAACATGCGGTAATACGCGTGCGTTGCGGGACGAAGACGGACAGCGCCGGATGGCGACGGACGGCACCGGACTTTATCAGAAGTATAGCGCAACGCTGCGCTTACCGTTAAATCGTCTTTCGTTTGCATTGCCACATAATCACCAAACCCGATCGTAGTCAACGTAATGAAACAGTAATAAAACGAATCGAAATATCCCCAATTTTCGTACTTGTTGAATAAATATGTGCCCAGCAACACAACACAAGTACCAACTACGTTACTCACCATTATCATTTGTGACATTGATACCTGGAACTTATGGATACAGCTAAGTTGTTGCTTCTGTAATGTAAGATGGGGAAAGGAAAATTTACTACCTCATATATATACATATCAGGGTGCGACCGGATTTCCGGTTCCGGCAAAAATCACCGTCCGACTCCGGCAAACAATCACCATCCGGTTCCGGGTCCAGTTCCTGTGTTTTAACTTGCTTGATATTTTTAAAGACTTAAAAAATGTAACCATCATTTGCATTAATGCCAACTACCATGGGACTGATTGTGACTCTGTTTGACATATTTTTTCTGTGATGCATGTAATGTAAATGTTTGCGTGTGCTTATTCTAAACTTGCGGCCCTAACATTAAGCCTAAATTTGAGCCTATTCCTCTGCATAAAGGCCGGCAATAAAATTCGAACGACAACTTGTCGAACTTATCGACGTCGGGGTACGAGTTGTCGGTTGACGAATTGTCGCGAAGTTTGTGAAACACATATTGGATGAAAACGTATGCATTCTACTTTGAATGCTGTGTTTATATGGGACCAGTAGCGAAAGGGGAGGGACAGGTGGGCTCAGGTCCCCTGGAAAAATTTTGGTCCCTTTAGAAAATTTTCAACCTTGCTTGTAAGTCAACGAAAACCCTTGTATGCCCCTCCTAAAAAATTTTAGCCCTCCCCCCAGCAATGGACCTGGCTACGGGCCTGGAGTGAATGTATACCTCTTTCGGATTGGCCATTTTGAGTATTCGTCGAAGTTTTTTCAAACAATACCCAATGAACGTGTTGAGTCGTTCGCCGATACTTTGAAACATTACTAAATTCAACGGAATACCCAACATCGCGTAGAATATGCAAAATGCTTTGCCTTCCACTGTTGCCGGCGTTGAATGGCCATAACCTGTAAAGCATTGGCTTTAAGCAAAATATACCCGGGTGTAAACGGATAGTAAAATAATGGAAATGGAAACAGATATGCGGTTACACCCTGGGATATACTCCCGCCTTGATATATACAGAGTAAAACAGCAGCGTTCCTTATACATGGCAAATTTTATCTGTTCTTTTCACGCATAGTTTCAGTATACTTATTCTTTATAAGTGCTTCTTTTCATTACAAAAGCCACTTATGTGGTCCATAGAGTTCCACCGATGCCCCTGCTTGCTCAACAAACCCCCGGTATTGTTCTTCGCGGCTCGGTTCTTGATATATGCAAAATTATATGGGCTAACTTTGCGAAGCCATCTGGCTCGCTACTAGGGATTCCACAGTTAGAAAGTGTCAAAATGTTGTCCATAATTTTTACGTGGCAGTTTAAATATTCGCCAGAGTAAAGCCCCAAGATGGAAAATTACCTTGCTGGAGGGAGCTAATTATTTACCGGCGGTTTAATATTTCATAAAATTTTCAATTTCACCACACAGCACGGACGCTTGAACGAGTTCATTCAAAGAATGCCAAATAGGTTAGCAGCTAACGTTAGAATCCGAGCGTCTATTAAATCCGATGAGAAATTCCCTCTTTGGTAGGCAACCATGAATCAAACGTCAGCCAGGGTAGTGGCAAAAACCTCATGAGCGAAGCGAGTGAGCAGGCAGTACAAAATGTTGCATTAGATGTTTCAAATTTCAAAACGAAACTTCAGTTAGTGTGTCTTTAGGAGTACCAGTGACACCCTAAAATTTTTCTAGCCGCTGTCGACTCAGGTACTCGTGCAACTTCCAACTCACCTACAGTGGTAATAACAACAGTAGCGAAATAAAACGCTCCAGCAAATCGCCATTGCATACCGGCTTTATGCGGTATTGACTTAATAATAATATGTTCAAGAATTTCTCGGTCGTTTGCACTAAAATTATACTTAGCTTGCATATAAGCGTCCATTTTTTGAACCAGTTCATAGTTCAACCTTGCGGCATCCGATTCAAACGCATCAAAGACAGCCGCACCGATCATTAGGTATGTAAACGTACATACAATTAACGATAAAGCTCTAATGTTTTGCCGATGTGTATCGAAAAATGTGCCACCACCAGTCACTTGACGCGACCCTTCTCTTCCTGGTTGTATTTTGTTATCAATTTCTCCGCGTTTCAGCTGGTGATGGCTTGGTTTTGAGCGTTCTTTCAAATTTTCAATATCCGAACACTGCCTATTAGTTAGTTTTGGAGTGCTCGAAACTGTTTGGAGCTCTGTGGAAACGATTGAAGGCGATGCGGACACTGCAGACGGAGAAAGACATAAATCCGAAGGTCTAATTTGTTCCGTGCAATCAGAATTAAGTTTAGCATCGTCCGGTTTAGGTATGACGTCACGTTGGCTAAATTTCATTGGCTGTTCGGTGTTTGCAAGTTTTCTTGGTGAACTTTGAGCAAAGCTGTGAGTGGTGCTGTGTTTTGGCGATTGAGATGCAACGTTTTGATTGGTTCTATGGCATTGTGGTAAGCTATTTTCTGTACTGTCGAAGGTCAGTTGAACTGATGTCACAAAGCATGATGTTGTTTCGTCAGAAATCATGCTATGGTTTTTAAATGGTGGATTGTTGTCTAATTTAATCGTACAAATATATTAATTATATATTATTTAACAAATCTTGTTCTGGCTGAAATACGGGATAGTAAACGCTTGCGGCTTTATGTATGGGTTGTCCTCTTTAGGAATATGTTTAATCTACAGTTACGAATCTAAAGGTAAATATCGGCGCCATCACTTGTTTGAATACCTGTCTTGCGTCAAACTTGCAGCGATGATTCAATACTGCAGCGTCTTTTACTTAGCATTAGAAATACGGATTGGAGGCATGGCGTCAGTAATCAATACGTTGATGAGCTCCATTCATTTCGCAACCAATTCAGCTTATCCATGGAGTGCAAGAAGTTTTCAGCGAAATCTAACCCTTTGCCAGTATTTGTGTCCTATACCAAATTATACACAAACGTAGAAAATATATTTATACTTGCAAAACACAACAGTGAACGACGGGTTCCTTTCGATGGCATCAATGCTGTACCAGGCTCGTAGCCAGCTTACCATACTTGGTGGGCTAAACGTTTTTCAAGAGGGGCAGACATAGTTTTGATGATGACTCTCATAAGCAAGGTTGAAAATTTTCAAAGAATTGCCAAAATTCTTCCACGAGATTGAGTCCCTCCCCCAGGACCCCTCCCTGGCTCGGGGCCCATACAGTACTCATAGTAATAGATAGATATAACTGTTGGGTGGAGTTTTTTCATATTATATACACGCTATTTGGCCTAAAAATACAAAGACGATCTAATTTCATAGCAAATATATAGATACATGCCTTAGGCTTTATATGTCTAGCTTCGTGGCTTCACAAACACAACACCAACGAACTATATGTACACTGTTTGAGCAGTGTTGTAGCTAGGATTTGCAATAGCGGGTTACGTTCTGTAAAAATTTCGAAGGCAGTTCGTCAAATTGCCGACTAATAAAAGATT
The DNA here is from genome assembly GCA_030248215.1 of Enoplolaimus lenunculus. NCBI lineage: Eukaryota > Metazoa > Nematoda > Enoplea > Enoplida > Thoracostomopsidae > Enoplolaimus > Enoplolaimus lenunculus. Next base: position 90,017 of record JASANG010001672.1, read on the forward strand.
CGCAACAAAAACCCTTTCAGAAAATCACAACAAGGGTTCGACTCATATATAACCCTCCTGGCTTCAGTATAACTGAGAGATTGGTAACTTGAAATATAGGTTACAGCTGTTTTAGCGAAGATCAAACGCTAATAGTAGACTTTAGGGTTTGCATCTTTTAAACGTATCAGGTGGAGTTGCTGTCAAGTAAGCACAGCTGAATGGTTTAATCGAATCAGCGGCGTTTGGTCGCCCGCCCATAAAAACCACGCTTAAAACTATTTTAGCAGTAACGAGTCCAAGGATTTTTTGGCGAGCAAATTTGTAGTTGGACAAAGCACCCGGGTTAACTCTGCGAGCTATAGCAGGTGCTGAGGCCGTCTAAAATTCTGCGGATCAAACATCTTGCTAGACCTGTCGCGTCGGCCGCCAAAGCACAATTTGAAGGAAATATCGCGAGCGAAACGAGCTGGTGCCAGACGCTAGAGTCTTAGACTCCAGTACAAAGCTTCAGTTTATAGTCGTCTATAAACGCATTTTGTATACATGAATATTATTTCTAGGTACCAGGAATCATGCCAGAGTGGACGTAAAGCGAAACACTATTTTTCTAAATGCTATATATTCCAATAAAAACTTTTAGTTTTGTGCTGGTTCGGTTGAGGAATCGACTGTTGTGCCTTCCTTTGAACAGCCGCGCATTGAAAATTTTTGACATTTAAAACATCGCGTTCGAAGCGAACAAGAGGGCACCAGATATCTACTGATCAAACTGAATTCCAGAAATCCTCTCATCTAAACACTTGGTATCAATTTAAAGCGGAAATTTTCATAAATCAAACAGCTCAATTCACTTGATGCATCCCAGACTGTTTCGAAAGGAACAGAGTTGTATTTTATGATCCAAGTTATTTATATAAAGACGCGAGTTTTGGAATTTTATAATTTAATAGTTAAAATTTCAAATTTCTAGGCTTGCGAATTTACATGATTTTGTCTCTAAGGAATGATTTGTTTTTGAAGATGAATTTTTTCAAATTTTTCCTTCTTTCTATTACCGTATATTAAGAAGGCCTGCTCCATTTCAAGACAAAGATGGGCTTGCGTATCAATCTGTTGCAGTCGTTCATAGCGTACGAAGATGGTTCGAAACAACTCTGTTTAACACTTGATATTAAATGTTGCCAGAAAATGTTTTATTATTTACCCCTTCTCACATTGAGTTGCTTGTAGGCAACTCAGCGCAGTGTATATACGTTAAATAGTATATATCGCGCCGTGTTTAACAATTGCAACACGTATACGTAGTACTACATCACCACAAGACGTGAGAGCCCACTCGGGCTCGAGTGTCAAGCTCCTATAGTTAAGTGGTGATGGTATACGCCTCCCACTCATGTCACTGGAGTTCGAATCCTAGCATAAAAGTAGGTCTCATGGGAAATAGAAAATATTCATGTGAGAAAGGGTTAAACTTTCTGCGAGAACTTGGGAACGAAACAGAACGAGAAACCAAACGCCATTAATACTGATGATTACCAATACAAAATTTTGGTTTTGTGCTAGTGTGATAGAAATCCAATCTCTTGGTGGGGTTGACATAGGTGTGCCCTTGTGTAGCGTTCTATAACCTAGTATAAATTATAGGCAGCCAACAGTTAACATATATATGTTAGAACAATGATCGTACCTAATGATGTGAACCCCCCTTGGGCCCTACAAATGTAAGTGGTTCAAAGTCAATAAACCCTCGCTTTCCCTGCCGAGCTAGCTATTTCGGCATAAACAGTATTGTGGAGAATATAGGATTTTTTGATGGGCGTGGATATAAAGCTTTTGTTTTCCGGACTGTTGCAGTTTAGAGCGTTTTTAGCAATTTTTTTGATACATTGAATAACTGCGCCAGAGACGAATAATTTTTTTGATTCGTGAAAGTAATATCGCCTGATTTTTCACATATTTGGTTACATAACATATTTAGAATTTGTAAGATTTAGATGAAAAATTTGGACGGCAAAATTGTCTGTACAACAGGCCCGGTGGAAAGATACTATTCCTATCTTGTTTGGATCAACCGCTAAACGGAAACAGGAATAGGCCGCGTGAGTGCAACGGTCGAGGAACCAGGTGAATTTTGAGTATTGATTCCATTTTCTTAGCGAGTTCCCTCGAGAGAATAAGTATATATAAATGCACAGAGTCTTAAACCAATCAGCAGAGAAAGATCATGGCCCGTTCACATGTGCAAGTTGTTGCAGACAGAACTCTCAGCTGCAGCTTGCACAAGTTTGTTGCAGCTGCAAGTATTTGCAAGACAATGCCATTTTTATTTTCAATATTGACATGAATTTTTATAAATTATTTGCGACTGCAATAAATATATATAAAGCATAAGCTATGAATTATCACTTCAGTTATGCAATGATAATGAATTAATTCGACTTGCAAGACTATTCATGCCTATGAATTAATTTTTCGCGCATATTCATGATTAATTGCACTTGCAAGTTCTTCGAATAATTTTTTGAAAAACGTCCAGCTGCAACTTTCAGCTGCAAGAAAGAATCGCGCGTAAAGAAGGCTCTACTCGAAATTTCTCGACTAAGCCTTTACAATTTCTATTAAGTGCATAAAAATGTAAACAAGCCCCATCACAATCGCCGTATACAGAGAAATATCAAACATGTTTGATATTTGAATTAATTCAAGCTTCTTGAATAAATTCAAACTCTGAATGAAATTCAATAGATCTCAAAAACATGTCTTCCGATTGACCAGTCAAAATGCAGGTGCAAGAATTCAAGCGCCTTAACAGCACAAATTCCAGTGAATTATTTGCAACTGTAAAAAAACTTCAAACCTGTTGGCCAATGTATAGCACAGGGGCTTCCCGTGTTCCACGGTGGAAAACTTATAACCAGGAGTGCAGCGCAGCCACTCCTGTATGACGGCTAAATTTTCCGCTGATTTGGTAGGAAAATTAAATAAATTTAATGCCTAGATTTTACCCTGGGTTGGTAGGGAAATCTGAAGCATAGGTTTTGGTTGGAAAACGGGAAAAGTGGAAAATTCTAATGCCTAGATTTTCCCCTGGGTTGGTAGGGAAAATCTGAAGCATAGGTTTTGGTTGGAAAACTGGCAAAGTGTAAAATTCTAATGCCTAGATTTTTCCCCTGTCTTGGTAGGGAAATCTGAAGCATGGGTTTTGGTTGGAAAACGGAAAAATTGGAAAATGGAATGCCTAGATATTTTCTTGGTTAGTATTATGAAATATCTGAAGCAAAGGTTTTGGTTGAAAAGCGGGAAAAGTGGAAAAGTGGAAAATTCAAGCGTAGGGCATAGATTTTGGTTGGAAAACGGGAAAAGTGGAAAATTTTAATGCCTAGATTTTACCTTGGGTTGTTAGGGAAAATCTGAAGCATAGGTTTTGATTGGAAAACGGGAAAAGTGGAAAATTTAAAGGCCTTGATTTACCTTAGGTTGGTAGGGAAAATCTGAAGCATAGGTTTTGGTTGGAAAACGGGAAAAGTGGAAAATTTAAAGGCCTAGATTACCTTAGGTCGGTAGGGAAAATCTGAAGCATAGGTTTTGGTTGAAAAATGGGAAAAGTGGAAAATTTAAACGCCTAGATTACCTTAGGTCGGTAGGGAAAATCTGAAGCATAGGTTTTGGTTGGAAAACGGGAAAAGTGGAAAATTTAAAGGCCTAGATTTACCTTCGGTTGATAGGGAAAATCTAAATCATAGGTTTTGGTTGAAAAATGGGAAAAGTGGAAAATTTAAACGCCTAGATTTACCCTGGGCAGGAAGTCAGCGGCGAACAAATTTGATATATTTATGTTCCCTCGGCTTTCCGGCCATTAGCCAACAAAGTCTTTAAAACAAATTAAAACTTTTTTACAACCTTAAGGCGTCACTCAAAGCGTCGACTTTGTTACAACCTTATGTTCTGATAATACTGGGCCACTCGGTGGTATCTTGTTTTGACCAATCTTGTGCTGGGACTATCATAATCTGATATATTTAATAGTCATGTATTATTTCAGGTAAATGCTCTGCTCATTTAGGTTTAACTGTGTAAAGTAGATTTTGTTCATTGCACTGTTCCGCTCCGCGGTTTCTTGTTTTGACCAGTGTCGAAATATATTGCCTGTTAGTTTATAGGATGCAACCGGAGGTGAAAAATGCCAGATCCGGAGCCGGAAGTGAACAAAAGTAGCCAGAACCGGAGATGATGCCGCAGGTGAGGTGAAATCAGGTCGTTGAAATGATATTTCGTTCCATTGGAATTTTTTACTTTTCCCATTTTCCAAACAAAACCTATGCTTTAGATTTTCCCTTCCAACCAAGGGGAATCTAGACGTAGAAATTTTCCACTTTTCCCATTTTAAAAACAAAACCAATGCTTCAGAATTTTCCACCAACCCAGGGTAAATTTAGCGTTTAAATTTTCCAATTTTCCCGTTTTCCAACCAAAGCCTATGCTGTAGATTTTCCCTACCAACCAAGGGAAAAACTAGGCGTTTAAATTTTTCACTTTTCCCGCTTTCCAACCAAAACCTATGCTTCAAATTTTCCCTACCAACCCAGGAATACTGTAAGCTTTTAAAATTTCCACTTTTCCCGTTTTCCAAACAAACTTTTACACTACAGATTTTCCCTACCAACCAAGGGAAAATCAAGGCGTTCAAATTTTCCGCTTTTCCCGTTTTCCAACCAAAACCTATGCTTCAAATTTTCCCTACCAACCCAGGAATACTGTAAGCTTTTAAAATTTCCACTTTTCCCGTTTTCCAAACAAACTTTTACGCTACAGATTTTCCCTACCAGCCAAGGGAAAATCAAAGCGTTTAAATTTTCCACTTTTCCCGTTTTCCAACCAAAACCTATGCTTCAAATTAGGGAATATGCAGGCTTATGAATTTTCCACTTTTCCACAGCAAAACCTATGCCGCGATTTTTTCTACCAACCAGTGAAAAATCAGGTCGTCATACAGGAGTGGCTGCGATGCACTCCTGGCCGTAAGTTTTCCACCCAGGAAAAGTGGAAGCCCCTGATCTATACATGGGTCAACCTGTTTAATGACCTAACCTGCTCACGGAAGTTGTACTTGAAAGTTTTTGCTGCAAAAACTTGCACTTGTGCATAAGGGCTTAACTGAAAGAATCTCATACGATTGATGCGATCGAGAAGCCAGACAAAGCCTACACGAAAATTAGTTTAAGGTAAAAATTCTGCTGCAGTTGTACAAGGAAACGGGACGGCTCAAAGTTAAGTAATACATAGGTGAAATTATAGGGTGGGTTAATGTAGAGACTATTTAAAAATGAGACTTTGACTTTAAAGTCGGGATTTCACTTGCTTTGTAGTCTTTCTAGACGCCGTGCTTAGCGATGCTCGTTCACCACCGAATAAAAAGGTGCAGCAGAATAGTGAAGGAAATCTCGCAATCGCGCCAGCGGGAATAAAGAGGCAATTTTAGTGCTGTATCTCAAGGCAAATCTTTAGTTCTGCTTGATTCCAATAGAAGGTTATTTGTACAGCGATTAACACTGGCGGATTCAGGATTTTCCGGCGGGACAAGATAACTTGTGTTTTTTCTAATTACATTTGAAAATGGGTTAGGTATGAAATTTATAACCAAGCCACGTTTTTCAACTATTTGTCTTGAAAACGCTTGCAGCTTCAGCGGAATTATTAGTAACGCAAAATTTTGGACATGGCTGGACCGGCGAGCGGAATACATCCCCCGTTTCCATCCTTGCATATGCTACTATCGAGAAACTTCGCGAGCGAAGCGAGCCAGCTGCATAGACGTTTGTTTGTTCGTTTCTGAATGCCTCAAAACATTTTATTTTCGATTTTGCTAATTTTCAAGGTGTCAACTTGAGCCTCTAGTCAGAACTTTAGTACTTAATCTTAAACCTACCTATTTGTTCTTACACGTTGCTGAATAATTATAAAACGTATTACAACATTACAGGCATATTCCGCATGCATAGCTAGGCTACGTAGCCAATGAAAAAACAGTATTGTCTTTGTTGGTAGTGTGTACGTGTTTTAGCCAATAACAGACGTACACGGATGGGACGTAGCATTCGTGGGTTGTACTTGTAGACATACATTTGCTGCAGTTTTTAGAAAGTGGCTGTGAAGGAATGTTTTATGCTGGCATTAATCGTAACTAGGCTGAAAAATCCGTGTTGGATTTTTTCAGTGAAAACCTGTTTTCGAAAATTCTCGCTCACTTCTCAACATTGTAAAGTGTTTTCTATCTGTTTGCGTTACACAGGACCTCAGCTTGTTTTTCGTAAGACCGACTGGACCCGATGTCATTTTCTGTAATTTTACTTTTCCTCTTAATCTGTGTTTTGTAAAGCTCGATAGTAGGTGTTTGATACCATGCCACACCGGTACACGGGTAATCGAACATCCAATCCGACTGCGCGCTACAACACGTATTCGTTGCAACAATCATGGATGGTATTTTTTACTATACATACGTTTACCAAGTAGCGTGCACATAATGTATATAACCATACCAGACAGTGGACCCAGACCGCTAATGTGAACTCTCCGAGCTTGTGGTCAGCGGACACTCCATGGTGGAATTAGAACGATTATACGGTTGAACAACTTTGGTTAGAGCTTTTGGCTGCAAGTTAACGACCGCACTGGTATCGACGAGCACCAGAATGCACGCTGCGCCTACGCCGTGCGGTGGTTGTAATGGCATTATTTTTTCACTTGATGTGCTGTCTATTGTTCTTATAAAATATTTTCAGCAAAAGTAATTGGCAACATATATCCGGTTGTTAGCTGTGATATACAGTAAAAATGCAAAAAATAATTTTGTTGTTGGGTATTGTGGCAACATGCATCCTAGCTGAAATCAAAGAGGAAGAAAATGTATTAGTTGTAACGAAGGACAACTTCGACGAGATTCTAGAAAATGACTATGTTTTAGTTGAATTCTGTAAGTTTAACATTTAATATAGTACACTATGATGCGTACGAATTCTACATAGTGCATCGTATTCTGGTGCATTATGGCTGCCACATGTCCTGTGTTTGGAATACATAAAGACATTTCGGTCAACTCTCCTAACAAAAAGAAACTGCTATGAAACCGTTGGAGCGGTTGTTTCAACAAAATTTTCTTAACACGTTGGCAAGACATATCAAAACAGTTTTAAATCAGACCCGCGCATAAACAATAGCAATTGAAATTGAAAGCGTTGTTCTGCTCATTGCTAAGTACAAAAAGGAATCAGCAAACAATGTAATTTATGATTCTGATGGGTGTAATTACCGTGGCTTTTTGATTTATAGTACGCATATATGCAGCAAATTTGTGGTCTATTCAAGAAAATAACTTTGCGTCTAATAACATCATAAATAATCACAGATAAAGGAAGACAAACTTTCTTAGTTGTTTTCCTCATTAAATTGTTTGTTACAGTTACGTGTGTTTTGTTGTAGATGCTCCATGGTGCGGACATTGTAAAGCTTTAGCTCCGGAGTACGCCAAGGCCGCTACAACATTAAAGGTCAGCCTAGTTGTTTTGAGTTTTGCTGCATAATTCGTCTGCGTATCATATAGTGTTACTTATCGTATTTGTCAGATTTTCTACTACAGGACAAGCAAAAATATGGAATTAAAACCGATTAACCGGCGTAATGATTAAATATATGCCTACCAGGATGCAACCGGAATTCCGGTTCCGGCATTTTTTCACCTTCCTGTTCCGACATTTTTCACCTTCCTGTATTAAAAATTTTTCGAAAAGTGCTGGGGGCCCCCCGCTGTGGAGAAGCCAGTCTATGGCATGTATTTTTCACTTTCCGGTTCCGGTATTTTTTAAATTAAAGTTCCAGTTTGACCTTCCGGTTCCGATTCGGGTAAATTTTTATCGGAATTAAAAATTCCGGTATTAAATTTTGGTCGATGGTGGAAAATAAATATTTTACTAAAATTGCCAAAAATAAACCATCGAAGGTAGACTGCGCTCTCGTGGATTATGAAAATCTAAAATGCAACAGATAAAGTGAACACGTCTCTCCAACTAAGGGTTGTTTCATCAGTAATATTGCTAAAAAGAAAATTAAAATGAATTTTTCGGTGGCATGTATTTTTCACTTTCCGGTTCTATTTTTTTAAATTAAAGTTCCGGTTTGACCTTCCGGTTCCGATTCGGGTAAATTTTTATCGGAATTAAAAATTCCGGTATTAAATTTTGGTCGGTGGTGGAAATTAAATATTTTACTAAAATTGCCGAAAATATACCATCGAAGGTAGACTGCGCTCTTGTGGATTATGAAAATCTAAAATGCAGCAGATAAAGTGAACACGTCTCTCCAACTAAGGGTTGTTTCATCAGTAAAATTGCTAAAAAGAAAATTAAAATGAATTTTTCGGTGGCATGTATTTTTCATTTTCTAGTTTCGTTTCCCGTAATTTTTTAAATTCCGGTTCCTGTAAATTGTAATTCCGGTTGTACTCTATTTTATGAAACTGTTCTAGGTTATTTTTAGGAAGAAGAATCGCCAATCAAACTAGCAAAGTGTGATGCTACCGTGGAAACAACGCTTGCTGAAAAGTATGAAGTCCGCGGGTATCCCACGCTCAAGTTTTTCCGGAACAAAAAGCCAATGGAATACGGTGGTAATGTTATTGAATTGTTTATTATCTGGTTTTAATGCTTACGTAATACTGCTCTACATTTTGGGTTCGGTTGCAACGCTGAACTTGAGTATTCCGGATTTTTGTCCCTTTTCGAAGTATTGCATGGTTGTATTGATTTTTTTACTAATTTTCCCCACCAGTTTGACATTTTATAGATTTATACGGTTATATAATAATTTTAGCTACCGTTATGGCGTAAATAATTTATTCACACGTAAATCATTTACGTAATATGTAATTTCGGATTTTGTACAATAATTAAGTCGTACAAGGTGCGACCAGTACCAAAAATGCTTACCGAAGTGGAACCGGATATTTCAGTATCCTGTTCTGTTCAAGCAGGTGACAGAATCGGGCCTGGTTGATGTGTTAGGGATGTGCCGGCCGATACTATAATTTTTGCCAATGCCGATTCCAGTTTTATTATATACAGGATGTTTATAGAACAGATAGGATACAACTTTAATCATTATAAATTCAAACTAAACCCTAGTAACAACCATAAAAGAAATATAATTTCATGAGGACAGTACAGTTCAAGTAATTTTTCAAATAGAAACGCAAAAGAGATAACAGCTTTGCTGATTAAACACGCCGATATGCGCCAACTAGTGAAACTGATAGCATTCCAACTCACTGTTATGTGCAGAGTACATATCAGCAAAGAATTGGCAATATTTGCGGTGATGCCGATACTCACGAAAATTCAACAATAATTATCCTTTATTGGGCAATATCGAAACCGGATACACGTATTCGTATTTTCCCCGTTTGAAAGAAAATAGCGTTATCTAAAACTAATCGACAGTGTATTTCGTATTTTACCGACTTACGGTGACGTAGGCTTTAAAGTGCAGATTCCGTACGTACATACATACCATCCGATTTGGCTAGTTTTTAGTGTTTTTTGCGAAGGTATTGAAATTTTTTGTATATATTTATTTTTGTGTATTACAGGAGGTAGAGACGCTGACAGCATAGTGTCCTGGGTGAAGAAGAAGACTGGCCCACCTGCCAAAGATTTGACATCAGTTGATGAGGCTGAAAAATTCCAAGATTCTGCCGATGTTGTCATTCTTGGATTTTTCAAGGTATTTACTTTCTTGCTGAAGTTTCTTACCATACCAGACCAGAGGGGAGGCGAAATGGGGGAGGAGTACCCTGCCTCCACCTACAATTCATACGTACGACAGTACATCCTTAAAAATGTAGAAATTTTAAGGAATCTTTGTGATTGCAGGGAGGAGTTCGAACGTGGGTGGCGGTCCCTTCCCCCAATAGCGAAGTTCCAGTCACAAGATGCTGACGATATTTGGTTGCATCCTCCGTAACAGTTTTTAATGAATATACCGTAACTGCATGCCGCATTTTCATAAACAAACTAAGAATACACCATCGTGTCCGCAGATGAGATAGACAGGGTGCATCGGTAATCAGAAAATACCGGAAACGGGAAACGGAACCTGAAAGTAAAAATACCGGATTTTCTACCGGAATCGCATAGCGCAAAATACGTGTTACAGAAAAATGCAACCGCAATTTTGCCGTACCCGCTACACCAAATTTTAAAACATTTGTCGTCATACACGTTAACATTCAAGGTTTTACTGCTTAAATAAAAGCGTTAACCACCGAAACATGGTATGGTTTTACTGCTTAAATAAAAGCGTTAACCAACGATTTTGTAGAAAATTTTTTAAATTTTTAGATTTTGCTACCGACATGCTTTGACTATATATTCATAACTACCGCGAAACTGGTTAAAAAAGATCAACATTAACGTTTGAAATTTAATATTATGAACACCTTGAATACCAGAAAATTTCGGTTAGTGGTACCAAGAGTGGATGATCATTCTTTATAACAAGAGTGTGCAACTGGGTGCATTCTGTGTATTAAAGAATGTACCAGCACGCGTTGCATTTTTGTTCGACCCCCCTCAATCAGGGGGGGGTGGGTTAAAGCAACACATTAACAATAAAGTATGCTTCAGTACACCTACCCCCCTCATTTAAGGGGGGCAACTATGTTGTTTAAGCACACTAAAGATGTTTGTACGTGCTTACAGACCCCCCTAAACAAGGGGGGGAAGGCCAAAAACGCAACGTGTGCCGGGTACATTCTTTAATACACAGAATGTACCCAGTTGCACACTCTTGTTATAAAGAGTGATCATCCACTCTTGGTGGTACAAACCCGGTTCGAAATTTTGATTGCGCACTGGTGATAAAGGTATACGTCGAGTGCATGTCCCAGACTCCTCTTTGATTATGATTAACGTGGCCATTACTTCCCGGGTCCTCGCTACCCAGACATGAATTATAAGTCAATCTTGTTCAGATATTGCTGTCCATTTTGATATTATAACCGCAAATTGAATTTTGTGTGATTTGAATGCTTGAACGGCAGCATCGAATCCACGATTTTACAGAAACCGAATCTATTGCTAATTTGCCGAATTCGAATTTAAAACTTTCATTATGCCAATTTCCGATATATCGATCGATAATATTGGTTTTGGTAGATTACCAACGAAAAGCCAACGTTGCTTTGCGCTCCGCAAAACTAGTAACATTTATGTATTATTCCAGCAAAGCTACTTTTATCGCAAGCAGCATGAAACAATAAATATCGATTTATATATCAAGTTATTTAGAATTTTTATAATTAAAAAATGTAAGCATAAAAAATAACTAACATTGTTAGTTCCAGTTTTGGATTGGTTTTTTCACAACCAAATCAGTACCGCCAATTTTAACCGCATCCGAAGTTTTGGTGTCAACGTGGCTTGAACAACAGTTTCTGGCACAGTCCAATTTCCAGCTAAAGCAGTTAGCACAAATCCGGCTGCGATAGGGAGACAAATCCCGTTAAAAGGCCGGTTAACGATAATACTTTTAGTCGCATTGCGTCAACAACTAATTTTTCGGTAACAGTTTTCAATGTCCTGATTGCACTCTGTACGGTATCAAATTCTGGGCAGGACATACATAGAACAAAATTTTAACTTTCATAAGGCGTCAACCACGGCCAGTCCAGAGGTATTTGGTTCGCTAACTGGCTAAATTACTTGCATAAGTATGATACGGCGGGGTGTGTTTGTTTTAGTTTTTTAGGTTGCAGTCTGTTATAGTATGAGTGTTGTAGTGTTTTTGATAACATCATTGGTCTTCTATAAATAGCGTATATAAATTTTTTGCTGTGTTTCGCTCTAGTGTATGTTTGGGAACAATTGAACTTTTCTATTTCATATAGAGAACTTTAAAAATATATGTGTATACAATCATTCATATTTGCGCGCATATACTTTAGTGTATGGTATTGTGCTATGCTGTTGTGTGTAAATTTCATTGCGCATCCCTATCTACGATAACGCTCAAATGGAACTATTTAACTATTTTTGTGGTAGTGTTTTACAATGCGCGTAGATACACTTTTGTGAGTGAAATGCATATATGCGCAAAAATAAATATTTTATACAGACATCGCATACAAATAAAATATCGGTAACTGACTTGATTTTTGTTGCGTTCGATCGACTTTGTTACGAACTACGATCGCTTAGTCTTGAACGGCGAAAATGTTTTTAATATTACACGTCATGTGTATATATTTGTGTATTCATTATATGTGTGTTGTAGGACAGTGTTACTCCCACGTCAGAAAACATTTAGAAGTTTGCAAATATATGTTATATACGTATATACGTAAATAGAAGGAGTTGATCATTTGCGCCGTTTGCACAGTTGAGAGCACCTTTTTGTTGTAGAAGTTTTCTGTAATTATTCATGAAATAAGGTCACATTTTCAAAACTTTTTCTCACAGCGACAGACAGAGTAGTTGTAGAACAACTGGACAACCGTGCACAGAACATCCAATTGCACATCTTTCCAAACACATGGTTATATGAGTGCATAGTATTCAGAAGCGGAATATGTATATAATATACATATATTAATATATACGAAATGAAGCATCTGTAAGTGCCTCGATGGACACCATAGCGCGTGTTATGTGTATCGGCCTATTCTATCTGCAGAATATTGTTAAATTAAGACTGATAGAAATAACGAAATTAATGGGTAATCTTTGTTACGTATAGTACGTACATGTTATAAGTTAAATTGTATAGACGTGTATGGCGTATTGTAGCAAATGTGGAAACGGTCAGCAAGCGGTAATACTCATTCTTAAATTGCGCTGGGAGCCCAGGATTTTGGATATGGCGGTTTTTAAGAATAAAGTGAAAACTATTATAGTACGCGCTTCTTACTGAAGTAAATGAGAAGTGGGCTTCAGTTTATGCGGATGTATGCATAAGAACCGCAGCGGCTGCAAAGGTATTTTATTGCCGCGCTTGGAAGGTGTATCTTGTCCAAATCTCAGTCTTTATTTATGCATTTTTCTTTAAGAAACAAGACAGCGACGACGCGAAAGTATTTTTGGAAGTCGCAGGCGAGAAAGATGACACGCTGTTTGGAATTACATCAAACGACGATGTTTACAAAAAATATGAAATGAAAGGCGATGGAGTGGTGTTGCTGAAAAAGGTTTGTCGTGTGGAATCTGTTTCTTGTATCCGCTCTGGTTGTATTAAATAAACGAGAACGATGTAAGTCAATATCGATTTATGGAGTTTAAGGATTGGTCTTTTCGTATAGATACAACTACTGCTACTGCTACCTGTATTATTTTTGTAATAATTTTAAGAGAATTATGCAGGCCACCTAAAATTGATTTTTGGTACTTGTTTTGCTAAATGCCACAATGCTAATATAGAAGTCATAGTGGGACTACATCCATTGGGCGAAGCTCGAACACACGTAAGCAATTAAGCTAATATGCAAATTAGCTATTAACTAACTATTCATTTATCGTTTTTGGAGCATTCAAATTCCTCGCCCCAAAAACCCTTGAGTATAATTTGTGAAATAGTTTAAAAAGCCATTATTTAGGCTAATCAATTGGCAGATAGCAAATTAGCTATTAGCTAACTATTCGAGTATCGGTTTTAAAGGTTTGTAGACAATTTCCAATTGCTTGTAACCATAATAATTGGTGAAACAGGTTTTTTTCAAATGTACGACGTGTGCAAATATATGTGCATTTTCAAACTGAACTGCGCATTTAGGAATTCACTTGTGCATTTTTTGCTTTTTATATATGACGACTTTGAATGACTGGTTTCTAGTTCTTAGGTCACAACAAACATACAAAATGTTAGGTACTTAAATTAACTACGTATTTGATTTCACATAGTGAGCTGGAACGTTTTCTGTAGTTAATTGGTATGTTTATTTCCTGATAACTGATTTTCGGCTTCAGCTTAAGTTAGTGTGCATTTCGATGTGCATTTTCAAAAATCTATGCACATTTTCAAGCAAAGGTGTGCAAATGCACTGTGAAATGCACAAAAAAAACTCTGTCGTGAAATATTATAAAAACGCCTAATTTAGGCTTATCAATGTTATGTTTATATGCAAATTAGTAATTAGCTACGTAATTAGTCAATTATCGGTTTTGAAGGTATGTAGACAATTTTATTATAAAAAGTCCAAATTTAGGCTTATCAATTATGCTAATACGTAAAATACTTATTAGCTAACTATTCAATTATCGATTATGGATTTTTGTAAACAATTTATTCAGATTTATTGTACGTACCCAAAAACCGTTTAGTACTGAAATTAGACTGCTTGTAACCCTAATAATTTGTGAAATACAGTAAAAAAACCCTAATGTAGGCTTAACGAATTATGCAAATTAGCCTGTAGGTAAACCGCTTCGCGAATCTCCGTTCGCTTTGCTCAATAATTTAAAAGTGTATTCATTTGTTTTGCTTCAGTTTGACGAAAAACGAAACGATTATGACGGCAAAATGAAAACCGAAGATTTGTCGAAATTCATCAACGGAAACAGCCTTCCATTAGTGAGCGAATTCACTCAGGAAGTAAGTACCAAATCGCTTTTGAATCTTAAACCTTACTGGTATTTTACTTTTCGCATAGTAAAACATGCACTGGCTATAGAAGTTTGTTTGTATGTTTGTTGTTCTTAAAAATAAAAATTTATTTGACGGTTTGATTGAAAGTGTAGGCATCACCGCCATAGTTAAAGCTGCACTAAGTGATGACTAACAAAACAGTGAGCCGAAACACTGAAATTGTGCAGTAAAATATAAGGTATAACCAGGATGTTGCTTAAAAAAGACAAATTTTACCGTTATTCCCAACGTTCTTATACATGGATATAGATGGAAATTTTTTTCACCATAATAGCTTCGTTTGTACAGTTGCTTTCCTGATTCTGATTTGGTATCGCGCAAATTATTGCATTAAATGTAGGAATGTTCTCTGGACAAAACATTGCTTATCAATGCAATTCGTTTATTTAGACTGCTGGTAAACTGTTTGGCGGTGATATCAAATCACATCAATTGTTGTTTGTGAACAAAGGTGCAAAAGAATTCGATGATATTCTTGGCGAATTCCGTGGAGCAGCCGAAACGTTCAAGGGCAAGGTAAACATATCTTAAAACTTGAAATTGAGTGAAGTTGTTCATACTTTGATATAGACCTATTTAAAGTACAATTATATGCGCATACAGTTGATCGGGCTTATTCAATTTTTTAGCCTCCAACCCTGGGTAAAATTTTGACAGCTGGCACCAGCGACACTGCGTCAAGCATAGCAAGAAATTGTAATTCAGCGCAATTTTGGGTTATCATTTATTTGTGACATTAGGAGTCTTGGATTCATGCTTATTCAAAACATTATGAGCGAGTTTCTTTTATTTTTTAACCTCTGAAATAAGTATATAGATGTATAATAGTTTTAAGAAAGCTGCCGAAACGAAACAGGTATTAACCTTTTAGCTATCCTTGGTAAAGGTGCCAGAGTTTTTTTGTATTTTGGGTGGTTTGTTTTACTCCTCGTTGTTGATGTTTGTGTTTGGTCGGTTTGCTATAGTGGCTATAGTCGGTTAAATTT
This sequence comes from Enoplolaimus lenunculus, assembly GCA_030248215.1. Lineage (NCBI taxonomy): Eukaryota > Metazoa > Nematoda > Enoplea > Enoplida > Thoracostomopsidae > Enoplolaimus > Enoplolaimus lenunculus. The sequence goes on from JASANG010001672.1 coordinate 105,673, forward strand.
AACTTTGTGCATGTGTGAAAAAACTTTTTCATAATGTATTAGACGTTAAGAAGGTTAGAATACATAGTGTATCGGTGATGGGTAGAGTTGCATCCGGGTCAGGGCTTTTCGATTATTCCGGGTGTTTTAGCCGACAAATTCCTGTTTCGGCTTTTCGTTCGAGAAATTCCAGGTGTGGATTTTCACAACAAACCTTCCAGAGAAGGTTGAGATGCCGAGACACGACATGTCTCTTTTCAAGTTATCAATTCGACATTATTTTTGCTTAAGTTTAGTAATTGATTTAAGTTAAAGATTGTTTGGTACATTGCCAAAGAATAACATTAGTCGTTTTACATTACCTACTGCCCATTGTGGAAAGAATATAAATGGGGACATAAGTTTCTGCCTTTCTGGATCGTGTTCAGTTTTATGTTATAAAAAATTCGCGGTCCGGCCCCGAAAAGAAATCTGGTTCCGGGTGGCGGTTAGGTACTTTTAAATGTTGCAATCGTAGCCGTGCGTAATGTTTTTTAACAATTTCTGTAGTAGGTGCATCACTGCAACACTCAGATTCTTCAATAATGTGTGTAGCAAAGAAGTGAAAGATGCAAGGACCCGAATGTATGAGGTTATACCAATCAAGCCATGCGGCGCTCTACCTCTTCATTTCAAACAGCCGGTCCAGAACCCGAATTAACATTGTTGAGCCATTCGACGCTCTACCTTAACCTTTGAAACAAGTGGCTCAATCTATGCAGTTGCTTATAACATCGATCAAAGATGCACTTTTCTCAATAAAACAAAAAACTTCAAGTCGTACTAGGTAGGCACTTGCGTCATCTCTCTTTATCCCGCCGAAAATTTTTGTATGCGTATCGTGCGTATGCTTATATCGGTTGTTCAGTTTTTATAGCTTATGCTTTATCTTTTGGTTTTCAGCTACTGTTTGTCTACATTGACTGCGACTTGGAAGACAACAAGCGAATATTAGAATTTTTCGGCCTTAAAGACAGTGACTTGCCGTCGATTCGGTAAGTTTATTTTTCTTTTGAAATAAAACTAAATAATTTATCGCTACCTGTATTGAACAATTTTATCGCTGTTTGTTTTCGCTTTGCAAATAATTTTTCTAGCCATTTGTATCAGTTTTTAGATTTATTTTGTTTAACAAAAATGATTATGCACATATGAATGGTAAACTCGAAACTGTTAATGTATATATCGGATATTGTTCATTAGCTTGATCAATTTGGATGAAGATATGACGAAATACAAGCCAGATTTCGACAAAATCACAAAGGCCAACGTTGAAGCATTCACTCAGAGCTACCTTGATGGTAAACTCAAAGTGAGTAAATTTACTCTACCTGGCACGCGTTGCTTGAATTTTGGAAGCTAACCCGTTTTAGTTTATCTGTTAGCAAAATTTATTATCTGACGTATCTAATAAGTCAATAGATAATGCGCTTTGCAACCAAGTAGAATTTAATAGAGATGTGTCGATAGTAAAATTTTGGCCGATGCCGATTTTTAATTTGAAAGTATGCCGATATCGATACCGATGTTGATGACAATTCCAATTTTAATGCATGACACTTAAAGAACAGATAGTATACAACATTACATCAAACAACCATAAGAGATTATAATTATTTTGAGAGCGGTTCCTTTCAAGTATTTTTTCAAACATGCCAAGAGATATATAACAGTTTTCCTAATCAGGCGAGCACACTGACATACGCAAAGAATCTACAAATTACACTAGGCGTCAAGTTTAGCTGTACAAACAAAGAAACGGTCCGCCAGTGCTAATACTAGTGGAAATGTTAGGCGTAGGCCCGCATTCTTAAATTTCGATTCGAGTAGGAATGTTCCGATACCATAGTTTTTGCCGATGCTGATGCCGCTGACGATTAAAGTATTGAAAATGTACTGATGTTATTCCAATTCTGCTACAAGATGTGTAATGAAAGATAGGATGCAGCATTACATCTTTATAAATCTGAAGACTTAAACCGTAAGAACAATGAAAAATTAAAATTTTGTCAGAGCGGTTAATTTCAATTAATGTTTTCAAACACGAACGCAAATTGGATAACTTTTTCTGAGCAGACGCACCGATACGCCAACAAGTGAAATTGAGTTACTGTGTTGCTCAACACCATTTCCCGGCTGGTTTGGTTCATTCTAGCGGAATACAGTTTGATTTCAGCCTCATTTGATGTCACAAGACATCCCTGACGATTGGGACAAAGAGCCAGTCAAAGTTTTGGTAGGCAAAAACTTTGATGAAGTTGCAAAAGACAACGACAAAAACGTGTTGGTAGAGTTTTGTAAGTTTGAATTACTATTCAGCTATTTCAACTATGATAATTGTGATAAGTACCTAATTTATGAAATGTGATTAAACTTTAAAGGCGTCACATTTTACAATTCAAATGAAAAGATAGTGTTTATCGATCTAAAACGCGTTGCATCAGCATCGGTAGTTCGTATGCGTATGCGTTGGCCTTTCAGATGCGCCATGGTGTGGTCATTGCAAAAAACTGGCACCAATCTGGGATGAACTAGGTAAAAAATACGAATCGTCCGGAGATATCGTAATTGCAAAAATGGACGCAACCGCAAATGAGCTAGAAGATGTGAAAGTACAATCGTTTCCAACTATTAAATTCTTTCCCAAAGGTTCGAGTAAGGTATGAGGAAAGGTGCTTATTTCTATAATAAATCAGTATCGTGTTCTGAATATTTATTCGTCCCAGATTTATATCATTTTCACCTGTTGGCGTGTTACAATATATACGCCTGATCAAGAAAGTGTTATGTCTCTTGCGTCTGTGTTTGAAGAAATTAGTTGAAATGAACCGTTCTCATAAAATTAGTCATTTGTGGTAGTAATCGTTTAAGTCTGCGTTTATAGTAATTCCATCAGTGCTTTAAGCACCGTGTATTATACTTGAAATCGGCATCTACAGAAATATTGGTATACTCAGATCACTAGTAATAATGCTGCTGATCGCATAAATATTGCGCATATGAGAGTAATCCCATCGGTTCTGTAAGCACTGTGCATTATAAAGTTTAGCTATACGCACATCACTAGTAATGTTGATCAACTTAGTATTACGCTTATGGATAGGTTTTAAATGTTTACCTTGTCTTGTACATTATGCTGTTTGCCGTTTGTCCGAGATCTCAGCAATCATTTGCACAACCCACTAATTCAATATGTTTATCGAACTCTGCTAGACAAATTTAGGTAATCGATTACAATGGCGAACGAACGCTGGATGGTTTCAGCAAGTTTCTTGATTCGGGCGGCAAAGAGGGTGCTGGCATGTCTGATGAGGTAATATTTGATTTTTAACTGTAGGCATAAAATTAGTCGTGATCAATAATCTGGTTGTGTTGTACATGTGGTTGATTATTTTTGTTGAGAACAATTAGCTTTTTCGAAAATCGCAGTCAAAATTAAAAAAATGTTACCTATTTTTGCAATTTTGTATTTTAGGACAAAGCTGAAGCAGAAGGCGAAGGCGACGACGAAGACGAGGAACCAGAAGGCAAAGATGAGTTGTAAACGTGGTGTTTTATTATTAAAACATGCAGCGCTTCAAATAAATCCACCCTTAAACGGTCAAACGATTTTGTGAGCAGTGTTTGTGAGATCGCTGTGCGTCTGTTTGTAATATCTGGTGTTATAAAGCCAAAATCATTAAACTGAATTATATTGCTTTTCTATAGGATTATTTCGTTGTATTTAATTTTGTCGCGCTGTTGTGTACATCAAAACTAGAAAATCAGTGTTCTTGGCATATCAATCTGGAATCCGTACAAAAAATCGATTTTACAGTTGTGGCATAATACCTATTCGTTAAACTTCTTGTGAGAAATCAACTTGAAGTTACAAATTTATGAGTTACGCACATTGTTTGCTTATATTGCCGTAAAATCTACGGTTTTGTTACTGTTATGTTTTCAATCTTTACGTAATAATTTCGCTGTGTACACTAATATGAAACTTGCTCCTTGAACGATTTGAACACTTAGAAGAAATAACCCAACTATAGTATCATACATAGATAAATAGCAGATAATTGTAACTGATATGCAATCTGTAGCTTGTTTTCTTTGAAACATTTTGTATTTTTTTACTTGAGCTGCTCAATTTGATGATATAACACGTGTTTCCAAATATTCTTGCGTAATTTTGAACTCACCAAGTTGCGAGTTATCTTTGAATGATGTATGTAGTTGAATATTTGAATGCTTTGTTTAATTTATTGCATTCCTTGTTTGCAATTTTTAATTAATTTTATTGTTACTGTGTAAATTACATAAGGTAACATGACGTTTGCCAATCGCCGGTTGTGAGGTTTGTTAGGTTTTAAACAATTTTCAGATTCAGCATAAAACCATTAGGCCAATGTTTTCAGAGTAATAATGGCACAGCGATGTGCAATGAATTTTGACGAGTTTTTGAATCGAGCAATGCTTCAACGCAGATATACACGTACAGTGATATTTAAAATATTCGATAACTTTTTGACCTGATTTTGCATTGTTCTTAGCCACCTGTTTGCAATAAATTATATGCCGACTATGTATGTAGGTGGTTTCAGTTAATTATTTTCTGACATGTTTTAAAATAAGTATGCTGGTTTTTGGCAACAGTCGCCAGTGTTTGCAAGTGCCTATTGCTATTTATTTATGTGTTTTCAATGTATTTTTTGCTGCGAATCGTGTCAGATATAAGGCGAGATTTTGTGTTGTATGTGTGAAATTTTTTGACGCGGTTCTGTATTTCAATTAGAGACATTGCAGTAGGGATATGGATGTTCGTACTTATTGGTCCCGACCTCATAACCTATTCTGTCCATATTCCTATTGCGGTGTTAATTTTTTCTGTTCGGCTATTATATAACTGGATTTGGTTTGGAACATTTTTATATTTACCATTATACTGTTTGAATTAGTAGAATTTCGACGTCATAAATTATTTTTGCTCTAATTTATCATGGTTGTTACAAATATTATTTTTATGTTTAGTGGTTTTTGTGTTATTTTCAAGATTATTCTAAAACTGCCACACGGCTCAGTTTATCACAAAATAGCAGTGTAACAAATTTCGGCATATCGTTGTAACTTTTGGTGAAACGTCGTCGTTATATTCGTACTTTACTTGTAAACTAATGTAAAGGTGCTTTGTTAATGGTTCACTCGTGTTTATAGTCATTTGCGAGGTAAACGAAAATTATAAGTTTCCTCACCGGCTGGTGCCAGTGGCTTTGAGCTGGCAATTTCTGCGGTTGCCCTCGTTACTTATGTGCGTTGTGACCGGTCCCTTTTACTACTGTTGCTGCCGAATTAAAATTAGACCTAACCCAGTTATCGGTGTTCGTCTTTATTTAATTCGCTGAAAATTTCAATGTAAATACGGCCTATGGCGGCTGCGAGTGGGATTGAAGTCGTAATCAGAGATTGTCTTCACAGAATCAACCGCGGTTTGGGTGAAACTGTCCGATATCTCTGAAACCCTAACATCCCGGAACCACATCCGGTAACTATGCATGCATGACCAACTTTTCAGAAAATAAAGTTTCGTCTCGCAAATGTATCGTATGTGCTTTCATTGTGTTGATTGCGATCAGATAATACGTGAATGTCAGTCAGTATTTATAGTTTGCAATTGCTCCGTGATTGTGTCTATCGTTTAAACATGTGTTATCGTTAAAGTTCCTTTGACGTTATTTCGTTGATATTGATTTTCTTAACTGTTCATTCGTTTCTATATGCGACTGAAATTTTTTAGAAGTGGAGAAGTTTGATTTTGTCAGTCAGTGTTGTACTGTTTCTGATTTTTTTCTGTTCAAAAAATGTTTCGAAAGTTTTAGAGCTACATTTTGTTGCAGATGATTTATCATACAATGTTGCATTTGTTCAAATGTTCTTATTTTGTGAACCAGCTCAGCCGGAAGTAAATGTTAAATTTATGTTCGGAAGTCGAGCGATGTAGGAAGAATTGACCACAGTCTTAACCCTTTCAATCATAGAGTATAATATGAGCAACTAAAGCAATGCAGACATTGTGAGTAGTGTTAGCGAAGTACAAAGTGTCCACAAGATGTGTCAGTGGCCTCGGTGGTCTCGCGTCAAGATCCTTACAGCTCAGTGGTAAGAGCCCTTGTAAAGAACAGGAGCGGAACAGTATTGTAAGCATATTCCTAACCCTAAAAGTCTGACCCTATGCGTAAGAATGAGCATATACCTAACCCAAGCAAAAAATTAATCGAAAGCTTAAGCTTCCTCCAAGTCAACAGAAAAACTGGCCCATGTTACGGGACGTCCCTGTTTCTCATGGGTCTATATACAGTAGGTTTAGATTCTAGATTACATCGTTTGGTTAGGCTTAGGAATTCATTTTTCCAACGCTTAGGCTTAGGAATGCGCTAAATCTACTGTTACGCCTCTAAAAGTAACATTGGCTGAAAAACTCTCCGCCCCTGATCTTTACATGGGCCGGGTTAAGTAAGACTCAAAATCTTGCTGTGATAAGTTGTCGTGAACGAGGATCCGCTTCTGGTCGTTACATGAGTCAAGTGTAGGCTCTGATTTTAAACTCTTCGGGCTATAAAATTAGCGGGTACAGAATTGCTCAATATCTCGGCATCTCCAGCATCCACACATAGGACGGTATTAATTTCCATAGTAACGTTTAAAAATGCTAAACTTGATGTATTTTAACAACATCCAGTGTCTAAGATTTGTTTTTGAACTTGCATTTTAACAATCTCGGCAATTGAACCCTTCAAAACTCTTTTCTATACGCTGTTAAAATTTCAGTTAGCTGATTAATCATTTAGACAATGAATTGTAGAGCATGAGTCAAGTGTAGGCTCTGATTTTAAACTCTTCGGGCTATAAAATTAGCAAGTACAGAGTTGCTCAATATCTCGGTATCCAGCATCCACACAGGACGGTATTAATTTCCATAGTAACATTTAAAATTGCTAAAATTGATCGATTTTAACAACATCCAGTGTCTAAGATTTGTTTTTGAACTTGCGTTTTAACAATATCGGCAATTAAACCTTTCAAAACTCTTTTCTATAAGCTGTTAAAATTACAGTTAGCTGATTAATCACTTAGACAATGAATTGTAGAGATTTCCATTTGTTTTTAAGTTAACACTTAAGATTAACTCAATCTGAGCTGATTTAATTCCGGATGAGTTATTCAAACTCACAATAAGTTCAATCCAGAATTTTTGACAAGAAGTCAGGACCAGTGTGTAAACTACTTTTTTGCTGTTTTGTAAAATTTGCTATTGACACGAATAAGAGGGGTCTCCATTTTGAGTCCCGATCGATAGGGTATCCGTATCCCTAATAAGAGTTCGTAAGCGGATAAAGTTTCTAAACCCTAATTAGAGTCCATAAATGTCAATTATTCCTAATTGTAGCGCATAAATGACTCCAAAAAAATAAAGTTGAGTTCGAAACTTGATCGCTAAGTTTTGAAAATAACATTCTAAAGTAAAACCTTGCATTGTCGCTCAAGCTTTTGATGCATGGCAAAAAACGTTAACGCATAGTTGCAATAGCGAATATATCAGTAACGAAGGACGGCGCAGGGCTGTTTAAAAATAAATAACAGTCCGTAACCGAATAACAAAGGGGGTCCCTCTGGAGAGGCCAAATAAATATCAGTCCACCCCCTCTTATTCGGGTCACAACAGTAGCACGTAGTTATAAGGTCATGGGCTTTCGGTTGTCGAATTCTATCCCAATTAAGTCTTTGAAAACCTATAGTATGCCCCTCCTAAATAATTTTTAGCCCCCCCCCCCAGCAATTTGAGATGGCCACGAACTTGTCCCTCAGTCGAAACGCTGATCGTTTAAAATAATTAAGCATGAAAGGATTAACTGTGGGCAGTTGTAACTTTCCAGACATAATAAAAATAGGTACAACACTGTATTTATTGTTATAGTTACATAACATTCAATTTTAGAGCAAAGCATTTGGTCAAAGACAAATATAACACATTCAACAATAAAGACTTAGAAACCTTATTAACATTTCCTTTTACTAACACTTGCAGCTGCAATTTATCCATGATGAATATAGTCAAAAATTAACTTATATGTATGAATTTGCCTTAAAAAAGAAGTTTAATCTAAGGCATTGGCTAGATTGATAATACGCAGGTTACGTTGGGTACTTACTGCAGTCAACTGCAAAGTATTTATACAATTTCCGGTCAATATTTAGAATAAAAATTATATTTTTTCTAAATATACACTTGCAGCAGCAAGTTACTCAGGTAAGTTGTGACTGCGAGTTGTCGCTGTAAAAACCAGTAGTTGTGTGTAAGGCATTATTTTGTTATGATACGATCGGCTAACGCTAAATATTCCGCACTTCAAACGAACACTTCGTTCGTTACGAAAACTGTTTCAATGCCAAACGCAGTAGCATCCTGTATTGTTTTGAAACCACATCGTATTAACTATACTAAGAGTGATAGTTCACCAGAATTGTTAAGCTGAGCATGTAAAAAGTTTCGGCTTAGGTCACGGTTTCATGAGAAATACGAGCGGTATGTACATTGTGGTAATACTACAGTTAAAACAATGGGGTCACAAACTTCTTGCTCTACAAAATTACATAAAACATTTTCTGAATTATGGAACAGCACTTGTAAAATATATATTAAAAGTTACAAAACAAATATATATATATATATATAACGCAAAACATATATAGTTACATCTGCGGAAGACTCGGATTTTAATGGCTTTTTCAACGAAGAAACGCCATTGTTACTTAATAAATAAATTGTCCTCAACCAATTTGTTAGTAGTTTGGGCCAATGTAAAGAACAGAGGCGGAACAGTATTATAAGCATATTCCTAAGCCTAAGCGTAAGAATGAGTTTATTCCTAAGCCTAAGCTTAAGCCTATGCCTAAGCCTAGCAAAAAAATTCGTATAAAGCTTACACTTACTCTGTTCTAGTCCCGCAGAAAAACGTTCCGCTCCGATCTTTACATGGGCCGTAGTTTGAAAGCAGTGGTGTTAGTATTAAAAGTAAAATGAGTCCAAATACTGAAAATATACAGGCTAAATTATATACCACAATTTTACTCCGGTCGTAAACGCTTAATGCAAGTGCCAAAAGTTTCAAAATAGATTTGTTCCCCTTTCATTCGGTGTATAGGCGTAGGCTCATGCAAACGTAAACGCTTGGGCCAAATCTCAGGCAAAAGTTTAGGCTTAGACTAAAGCGTAGATTTGGCAACATCTCTTGTGGCAAAGGTTTATGTTTAAGTTTCGTTAATCCTTTTAAGAAATCTAATTCTAAACCTAAGTCTAAGCCTGTATGATGAAAGAGTGCAAGAGCCGGCTGCGCTTTAACCATACACACGATGCAATAAAACGTGCCAAAATCTGGGTTCGATAGTAATACTTTTGATGTATACCCATAAAATATACGAGAGACAGGCCAGTATCAAATCGAACAAAGTTAGACGAGAGTATGAATATTCTATTTTTTCCTGAAGACCTAGGACTTTTTAACCAAGGCGGGACCGATTTATATTTATTTGGTACGTTTTTGGGATGACAGACTCGATCAAAGTCAAATGGAAACAATTTAACGCATGTTAATATATACACTTAGTGCGCTTGATGTGAAAAATTATATATAAACACCATCACCAAAAATATTAACGTATGTTCAGGTTAAATCATACGACAGTGTAAAACTCTTAATATCATCTGTGAGTGTGCCTGAATCACAACCGCATATCCATAGGTAAAAGATTCTGTCCAGTAGAGGTGTGCAAATATTGAAATTTTTCAAAAATTCAACTTTCGGTGTTGTAGCATATTCAGATCCAGGAAAATCCTTAGGAATCTCAATATTGAAATTTACATAACTAAAACGATACTATGACGTTTACACTCGATTATGCTGCCAGACTGTAAGCATTTTTTTATTTTGTATTTAACATTAAATATTTATTGTGGTTAGTGCCAAGGATTGTCAACGTCCTCACATGGCGCCCTGTGATCCCTCACTGAGTCCGACCATGTGCAAAAACAATAGAGATTTTCCGAAGCTCTCAATAATTCAACAATTTGCGAAATCAAACTATTTTTGGGCAATCACCGAGATGGTAGAATTGCAGAAAAAACGCGAATATGTCGCTGAGATTCCGGCAACTTTGGTGACACATTTGTTTGTGCTTTTTTACAAATTGTGTTATTCAATGATTTTGTTCGTAAAACTTTAAAAAAGTCCTAACAACAAATCACATTTTGTTGTTAAAATATTCAGGTTCATTTCCGGCTGCGATTATTGGTTCGGCAAACTTTGCCAATCAGCTCCGGTATTTTTCACATCCAGTTGCGTTCCGATAAATATGGTGCAATGGCTTTTGCGTGCAATCAGTGTCGATGTGCAATATTGCCGTTATGTAGCGGTTTTGTACCCTCAAAAATTATAGCTGCGCGTATTTTTTTACACATTTTATAAGGCACCAGAATGCAATACATATATTATAAACAATTACTTCGTACAATTGTATACCTTTAATTCAGGCCCGTAGCCAGCTCGCTTTGCTAGGGAGGGCTAAAATGTTTGAGAAGGGGCATACAAGGGTTTTCATTGACTTACAAGTAAGGTTAAAAATTCGGTATGGGGCTAAAAATTTCAGAGGGGCTGAGCTTCCTGTCTCCCCTTGACTACGGGCCCTCTTTAATTAGACAAATACTTTACATAATACGTAAATAAAACATTCGCCAACAATGTTATAATGAGTTAAATGGCGGGAGACTTAAGCTTAAGCCATTAAAAGTAAGTTCAAAGATATTAAATGAAACAAGCATTATTCTGATAATCTATGCAAATTGTCAACTAACGCCAATCGATAAATATTTGCTATTTTTTTCTTAACCTATAAGCCAAAAAGCCTATAAGACAAAGCCTACAGCTGAAGTTTATGTTTCTAAAGCTCTAAAGTAAACATAAGTACAGGGACTTGTTTCGTAACTTGTAACAAGATATTATTTTTCATGAATTTACGTACCATCGATAGAATTAATTAATATTTACTTCTCAGAATATTGAACAAGTATACATACAAATTTGAATGAATTGATAAATATATCAGTAACAAAACTTTTGAGAATACATGAAAACATCAGAAGGATAACAGTTGTAATATGTTGCACATTTGAGGAGGTTTTAGGACAAATTTACTCTCGCATTAACTTTTGTCACAACACAATAGCAAAGACATCAAACCCGAGCCCTTGTAAGACTCGTAAACCCTAAACTTAAAATGTTATCCTAAGCCTTAGTTGGACATCTGAAAATTTGTAATAAGCCTAAAATCTAAATGCTAAGCCTATAGGCTGTTCGGAAATATGAAAATATCTAATTAGCCTAAAATGTAATGCTAAAGCCTAAGTTATTGGGAAATCTGTGAATGTCTGATACCGCTGAGACAAAGTGTGCCGCAGGCACAAAATAAAACAAAATACTATGGTGCAAGAGTAAATAATCCTTTATCATAATCACAGACATACATAGGCAAAATATTGCAAAACGTAATTAATTGTCCAAATCAAGGACGCATACAAAGAGCAACAGGTGTCTTATTAGCTCACAAATTTTCTCCAGAGACGATAAAAAGGCGCGTCTCTATGATTGAAAACAGCCAAAGTTATACGTACTTCCTCGAACTGCAATCCTGCCTAAGCCTTTGGTCCAAATGGCAAATTGGTTATGAACAGATTAGTCAGATTTTAGAAAACCATAAAATATCTGGTAAATAGTTGCAGCGTATTAAAGATAAAACTTACACCTGAAACGGAATGAGCACAGCAGTTATCTTCGCATTTATCCTATTCGTAACGGGTGCCACGAAAATTACAGGTATACATGATAGCTTGCATGTCTATTTTGTTCTGGGCTTCCACAACCTAACGACTGTCTGCATGCTCGAATTCAGGGCGCAATAGCACGGGACCAGAAAAGGCGACGTCCGTATACAAATACGCTGTAAATTTCACTGAGTTTATTTTACCTCAGAATAAGTTGAATCACATGATTTGAGTTAGGACTGACAGAGCTCAAAAATTTGAATTGACTCCGCTCATTGTGAGTTAATTAATCAACACAACTCAGAGTGAGAATCTACTCACCTCAGAGTGAGCTAATGTTTACTGATATCAATTAAGACATAACCAACCCGCTAGTAGAGTTAATTAATAAACGCAGTAATTTTTGCTAAAAGAAAATCTGGCAGCTTAAAATATATTGGGAGATCAGAATCACCCCTAAAGCATTCATAGAATTACCACCCATTGTAGTTTTTAGCAGTTAAAAATATTGCAGGCTAAACATTGTTCTGTAGAATGCTGACTAATTGGATTGTGCATTCTCTGGAACAAACGGTTTACTTATACTAAACGAAACGGGCTGGCAGGTAAACAGCATTGTGGAGCTTAACCCCTCATAGCATCCGTATAATTACAGCCTGGGTAGTGGCTTCACTGCTGTCCGGATAAACTGTTCTTAACCACAAACAAACAATTCAACCGGATATCCGTTGACGCAGCGTCTGTTTTTTTCCAACACAACCTTTTCAGCGTCGAGACGCGATTGAAACGTAACAAAGACGTCACCAGACAATCGGCCGTCTGGCCGCCGTTGCATTTGAACACATTCTTGTGGAACCTGAAAATTTAAATATAATTAATAAAAATATGCTTAAAATTAAGTATATAAGACTGTTGCCGTAAAAAATTTTATATAATTAATAAAAATATGCTTAAAATTAAGTATATAAGACTGTTGCCGTGAAAATTCAAATATAATCAATAAAAATATGCTTAAAATTAAGTATATAAAACTGTTGCCGTAAAAATTTAAATATAATAGTAGAGGAAAAATGGGGGTTCTGGCACACTTTTGCACTAGTTGGCACCATGCCAGCAAAAGTTGGCACAGTTCCAACTAGTGCAAAAATTTTGAAAGGTCAATGTTAATGTGAAACAGTTCGCATATTTACAATGATGAAGCCTTGCGTTCTACACAACACCATAAAAACCTATTGAAAAACACTAAAACAATTTTTCGCTTTGTGTATAAAAACAAGCGATTACGTTTTGATCTTCTTATTCTTTATTATATTATGTTGGCTTTATTAATTGTTTTCATTGATGGTTCAATGTTTTTATGCCCCACACACACATTTACACGATGAATTCTATGCATTTTTTGCAAATTTAAAAAAATAATTACGCAACCAGTTTTTTTTCATAAACGCTGATGAATATATCGTTGTGTTTACAACTTGGAAGCATATTCATTAAGTTTCGAAACAAATTTGTCAAGGCGTAGGCCTAGTTGTTTAAATTGCTTTCGGTTAGGTTTGGTTGCATCTTAATGGCGCATACAGTCAATTCAGTTTCTACGCAAACAGCTTCTAGAAAGTCCATTAAAACGGATAATCCGTCTATTCTGGACGAATGCTTAAGGCATAGTTCAGTTTTATTCACCAATTCAGCGCTTCGATCTGGATCAGTGAAAGCGCAAGCGTTTTGAAATAGCTGAACATAAACTTTGCAAATCATTGCACAATAATCAATTGCATAATCGCGGAAATCATTATATAGTTTGAAAATAGATGGGCTGCTGTCCATGACTGCTTCTACGTTAACATTTGAAAACTGAGAGCTGTGGTTGATTTCATTGGATAAGTTGTTTGACGAGCTTTTTAAAGCAACTATGCAATTGGCAAACATTTCGCACGCGCGTGAGTAAGAGCTACAATGTAACAATTTAATTCGCCGGTAAACCGAAGATTTGGGAACGCCGTGTGTAAAATATTGTGTTTTTTGAAACGCAAAATAGATAACTGTTGCCGAACTTTTCCACAGTTAGTAACACATGAATTTAAACTCGAGCATTGTTCATCCTTTAATGCTAACGCATTTACTCTAGCGGATTGAAATGTTGTGGCGTGTCGGCGAAAGTCTGATTGTACACGTTTCACAATTGGATTTGTATCACATTGCTCTAAAATAAACACATCTTTTACAAGTAACTTGCATTGCAAAATGACGCTAGCACGCAAACTCCAGCTTGCTGCTTTAGGGCACAATATCTTTTAAACTAAGGCGTATTTCAATGACATTTTTATGGAAAAATGAATTGAATTTCAAGCTCAAATTTACCTTTGTATTTAATTCTTGAATGTTTAGCATATGCGGCTGGTGAATCAAACAACCCTCGTTCGTAGCGCAAGTTAAAGTTTTCACTTGATTTCGATTTTGTTTGAGTAATTTTGCAGTTGTAGCTACATGCCAATGCACGTAGGCGTTCCGTAAACTTTGTTGCCCCGAGAAGCTTATTCTCGCGACTGGTAACTGGAATACAGTTTCGAACGGGTACTACTTTTTCAAAATCAAATGTGGGAAAAATTGGAAAGTTACTACGTGTCAACTGTTTAATGCCAATATCATATCGAGTTTTAAGACCCTTTTTGTTTAGTGAAACAGTGTTATTGAAAATAATGCTCAATTGTTCTGCAATAAAATAGCCAATAAGTGCGCCACACAATGTTTTTCGTTGTGAAAGGGGCACCGAGCCAAAAATACCCAGTGGATACAACAGCACAGTAAACAGTATATATTCTAATCCGGCTAGTACGCAGTCTTGAATTTGCGGACCGCGGTTTGTAAAATGGGTTAAAAATGAATTCAAAAGTGATGATGCAGTGTCATTTGACGAACCCAGGCTAAGTTTTATTATTGTTACAAAATAATCCCGCTTGCGATTGTAATTACTATCTTTAATTCTAGCCATGTTAAATTATAATTTACTAATATCACGACTGAAAAATCAATTTGTACCGGACACTTTGCAAACTTTACTTATCAGGGATTTATTCAAATTGTGCAATTCAAAAAATGGCTCAAGATAATGGACAAAGGTAACTGTTTTGTGCTTTTTTGCACTTAGGCTTTGCAAACGGGCTTTGGCGTGAGAAAGAAATGCTAGCTTTGCGTATATAATGCCGACACTGCTCAATAAAATTTTAAACACAACAATGTGGGCTATTTCAATTACACATAAACATTGTTTTCTCAAAATGTAACACAAGCACAGTTGAAAGAAACACACACACAATCAGCCTAGCACTTTAAAAATTAATTTTAAAAAATGTGAATATGTAAATGCAAGCAATGCAATGAGATTTTAAGAATGATGCGTTGGAGTTGTATTTAGACGTTTGGGTTTTAATGCGAACATATTTTTTGTTGAGCTATTTGATATTTTAAGTTGGTTTCGCTTGGAACGCTTCCAACTGAAACACGAATGTATCATTTATTGCAAAAGTGAACCAAGATTGCTTAAGTTCTTGTATAATGAATGTAGATGTTGCACTTTATGTGCAACACTTGGCTGAAATTCAGCTTAAGCATTATAAAATCAGAATGCTCAAAAATTAAAAACTTGATTCATATTGAAAATACGCCGAGACCGGGTGTGTGTGTGCTATTGAAATGTCAGATTTGATTTTGTGTATTTTCTGAAATCGGTACACTAGGCTTTGAAAGAAAACGACTAGATGGAAGCGAAATATTGGGTGTTGTGAAAATCAAAATAAAATACATTCGTTTTATAAAACCGTGTAATTTGGGAATTGGTGAGATTTACTGGCACAACAAAAAGATGCTGGGGCTGTTAAGTGATGTGATGTGCAGAAAATAAAACTTGTGAAATTTGTAAATTTCCAACAGCTTATATATAAAAATGTGGTCAGATGTTTTGAAACTGTGAGCATTGTGAATGGGTTGCAATGTGAATTTGTGTGAAAAAAGAACTTCATTACGTATGCAGACACTTGTTGTTGTTCCGCAAGAATGAATGAATGTAACCGATTGTCTGGTGTTGTTTGAAAATTTTTTTATGCGAATTGGTGTGTGCAAAAGGAGAACTCAATTACGTATGCAGACGGTTGTTGTTGCGTAAAATGTGCGTGAGAACGATGGTGGAATGAATAAGAGACTGAATGTCTAGCTGATTGTCTGCCTGGTATTAATTCAAATTTCTAGCGAGTATTGCAATAATGTGCAATGGTGGAATAGATAAATAGAAGCAGTAAACTTAAAAGAAGGTGTAGAATAGGGAGAATATTACCGAAACAACTAAGTGTATGCAGTTACAACCTTCTGAGTTGTGTCAAATTGTATGTATTTTAGAAACTCACGTAACTTTGGAGCTTTTTCGGGGCAAATATCAAAGGAAAGTTGCAGTAGTGACAAAACAAACGCAGATAAACTAGCTAAAAATTTGGAAAATCAGCATCGAGTTCAGCAAACAGCTATTCCTGATGAGGCAGGGGTAGTTTACGTTGCGACAACAGATACAAGAAGTAGCTCATCTGGTACTTATACACCGAGTAAATCAGGCAAACGAAAACCGACCGATACATCTGGATATATATATGAGTTCAAAAAAGCAATTGTTCGACCAACACCAGTCATTGACCACGGAGATCGACACTTTTGTTCCGTTATAATTACACAGCGAGTTGACATATATTCCAGCGGTCGCCAAATAAGCACAGAAAAGCGCGTTATTCTCGAATCACCGCATTCGTGGGGAGAAATGGTTGAATTTGATGTGAATGTTAGCACTCATGCAAGCCAAATCAATGTGCGAAAATCAAAAAACAATGATTGTCCAGAGCTTGATGACATATTGTTCTAAATACAAATGTTTTGACTAATCGTTTTTTGTTGAAAATCTACTATACTTAAACCGGTGGAAAGCAGACACTTCTTCAGTTTCTCAAATTTTAGGCTGGAATTATAGCAGAAGTTTATTTAGTGTTTTATGATTGCACGCAAAGCTATAGCAGCAGAAATTGTTTGCAGCGTCGATAATAAGTTTCGTTCCAACTAATGTAATGTTTTGTGTTATAGAACCAATAAACAAGTACACATTATACAATAAAATGAATATTCAACAACAATTAAATTTACTCATTCAACATCATGCGCGAGAATCATTTTCTTTCATATATGAAAAATTACCCTCAGTAAATGGTGCACACCATCGGTACCAGCTAACCATTGGAAATGCAACTTTTTTTGGTGAAACCTGTGCTACTAGAGACGAAGCAAAAACTTCTGCTGCCCAAACAGCACTGGATGAGTTGAGATCTGTGGAACAAAATGAAACTGCAATCAGAGGACGTCTAGGTGTTCCAGAACGTGAGAAAGTTGAACTTGTGGATATAATCCGAGATGCGCTGCGGCAGATAAAGCGATCTGCGCGTGATCTTCAAGGTAATCGCAAGAAAGCCGCCATGAATGAAATATGGCATATATACATTCACTGTGACACTCTTGAGTCGTTTCTTTTAACTTAAACAGTTTATTGTTGTTGACTGTTATTATGATTGTTATTGTTAACGCATATGCGAATTTAATAAATAGTTGTGATGAACATCAATGTTGTGCAACAACAACAACAGTATTAGCAATCAAAGACGCTCAGTACCGAACCCGCTAGCTAATATAGAGAGTTTTTTAAGAAAGCACAAAAACTGATCTTGATAATATCCCATCTGTAAATTATCTTGACGCGACACAGACATGTTATGTGTTGCAGAGTTTATATATTCCGAGATATCAGAAAATATTGAAAGTTTACTCAATTGCTAAATTATTAGGATGGATTAATTTGTGACCATAAGCAAAAGTCTCAATACCATCATTACAAATGTAACGTTTGTCGTCAAACGCGCTCAAGCTAATTTTTTTTTTTTAAATTTTTGAACATTTTTTGGGTTCTTTTTTAATCCTCACCTCCCACATCCCGACAGGTTTCCCTTTCGCGAAGTTTTTAAATACTCAGTGTGCGAAATGCGCCGTTTCACTACCGACTTAGCTATTCCCTTTGCACGCTTTTTCGAATGATCCTCGCATAGAATGCTGTACATTTTAGAGCGTAATCCGACAAATTCGCGTATAGGTATTGAGTTTGTTTCATCCTTAGACTTTCCCATCACTTTCTTGTTAGTTTCATCGTACAGAGGATATACTTGGGATAATCGCTGAAATCGAAAAACTGACTGTGTAGTTTGAGCGTTTCCAGCAAATTATCCGACTCGATTAAGTAAGTCACCGAATCTGTATCTGTATACAGCAATTGATGTCGAGGAAATATTTGGTTGAAGGTGTTGTAATGAAAATCGTACATCAAATGCTTCGATAACTCGAGGACACTAAATCCAACGTAGATTGGTTTGTTTAAACAAACTCGGACACGATTGAGCATGACTGCTACCAAGTTGTCGTTAAAAACTTCACTGCGATTGTAACGCGGACTTGCTACAAGTTTTCGAAATTTGTTGCTGTCGGTAACAAGACGAACGTCGACGTAGTTGCGTACATTTTCCATACTTTTGCCAAACACCGAATTTTTGAGCAGTTTGAACAAATCTTTCTGAAAGTTGCTTTTCGCGACTTTGCGCTGCTCGGTATTAAATTCGATGTAGGGTCTCATCCATGCTGCTTGGTAGAATTGGACGCCTCGATTAATCTTGACAAGTTTCATTCCAAGATTAAGGTACAGTTTTAAGTTGCGATAGTGCACAGTATATCCGCGCTTGTTTAACAGCGTTTTTACAAGTTTGACTTGTTTCACCGAACTAAGTCCTAAACGTTGTTTTAACGCGTAACTGTACTGCGACAACATGCCATCGGTTATTGTAAGTTTTTCCGGCGCGAGCGGATACTCGTTGTGACTATCGTGCAAATGCGCAGGATAGTCTAGATCAACGTCGAGCACGTATCCGTAGTCAGCGTCTTCGGCGACTTTGAATACATCCAAATTTTTCAGTTCACTGTCATCGAGCCAGCGAAACCCTGCAACCGGCATCTTTTGGCTCATGCAAAATCCGTACAAATTGTTTGCATCAAAACTGACAATGTGTGTTGTCGGTTGAGAGCAATCAAAGTTTTCTAGTTGGGGATTGTTTGCGGCGGCA